>JASDQU010224758.1:0-17573 GCA_032191745.1 Picea mariana | reverse complement strand
TTTACTTAGCAACCAAAACACATATGTGTGGCAATAGATCTCGCTGATTTAATTTACTTATGTTTATATTTATGTTCCCCAAGGGTTAGGTATTCAAGGGTTCTACAGACAAGGGTTTTCCCTGTGCTATAGCTCTCTGATATATGTGCAAGGTCCAATAGTAGTACTCGACCCAATATCTCAGGGCACTAACTAAGGAGGATAGACCGTACCCTTATCCATACTACCCAACTACCCAGGTACTAGAGAGTATCTTTCCGAGTGTTGTTCTCAGTGACACTATAGCAGTCCAGCGGTCGATAGGTTTATCTAAGAGGGCTTCAAGAAATCTAGGCCGATCTGTACACATGTGTTGTTTGATGCGCTACCACTCGAAGGCGTACCAACAGGGGTTACAAGGGTGGCAAATATATGTGCGCTTAAGAACCACTTGTATTTCTTGCATGTATGAATCCCTCAACCATGGGTTTATGCGCGTAACGACAGATCTCTGTGGCTTAAAGACACCGGAATATGTCTCTACCCTGAAAAAAAAAATACCCACAATTTATACCACGGAAATTGATTTGATACCACTTGCAAGATACCAGATATATAAAATATCCAAAACATAAATAAAATGCTAGAAATGGCAGAATAAGAATAAAATATCCAACATAATCTTCACAATACACAGAAATGATATACGAAATAGTAATAGAAATAACACTTTGATTCAGAAAGCAATGTTCATAGGCCTCTTCGAGGGGGAAACCTCCAGTCGAGCAACGCTCTGTTACAATAATCTCCAAGCTAGGGTTCTCATACCCTCGACCCTTATTTATACTAAATATGTCTATTAAGAGAAGCATCTAGAGGAATATCCTTCTAGAAGTGGAAGCTTCTATTAGGTCTTCTTACATCCACCTTATTCTATTTTATTGAAAGGCCTTATTAATATTGACCTTTATTACATCCGAATACATTGATCTACCTATGTGCGGGTTAGGACCTTAACACATAGTGCTGCAAGGAGTGCGTGATTGATTCTGTTTCGACTCTAAATCTCAGAAGAGATAGTGAATCCTCATGTCTGCAAGGAGTGCATTGAAGTTCACAAGGTGTGTGTGACAGAATTTTCAGACTCGAATGTTGAGGATGGATAATGTGATTTTTAGTCACAAGAGATAGAAAGTGGTTGGAGGATAGTCACAAGGAGTGTGAGGCCATCCATAAGGGGAAGTAAAGTTGTGGATGCAAGTCTGTTGCAAGGTGTGCATAGATCAATAATTCGACCGAGTGTCGAAGAAATTGTTCAGAGGAGGTTAAGGAAGTAAAGATCAGGAGGAATAGTGATGGAAAATCTTCAAGGGAGAGAATTCCTTGAAGTCCCCATCTAGGACTTTGGACAAGATTCATTCCAGAAGGAGACAAGTGGTTCCAGATCATCAGATCTGGTAAGGCTACGAGGAGGATACTTGTGGAGCGCTTTGATAATTTAGAGTTCGACAAGTTTGAAACTTGATGAAAGAAGAGTTGTGAAGTCCAAAGTCGTGATTCAATATTGACCATTGATCATAGAGGAGTACATGGTAATAGATTAGGAAGTTCTGGAATTGGAAACTTGAAAGTTTGGAGTGAGATAGCTAGAGTTCTCGAAGTCACGAAAATCAAATGCTTGTGGGACCAGTGAGTCTGAGGAGACGTGTGACAGAAGATTGGAACTTCAGAACAATAGGTTTTGGGAAAAGGAAAAGGTAGGATTCAGAATATCCTTGAAGTTTGAGTTGCGAGGAGATAGACCCAGAGTGATAGTCGTGGTCACTTGCGGTAGAGGCTTGTGTGTGTGGGTAAAATAATTTTGGGTGCTTGTAGGGACCCAAGAAGGTTCTTTGACTTAGTATTCCAAACGATCCAAGACCGGGAGGTCGAGTAGCCCTTTGGAGGGAAGGGGATTTGAGCCAAGAGTGGTATCAGAGCAAGTATAGAATTGACTTCTGTAGGAAGAGGAGTAAAACTAATATCAAGAGGAGAGATATCAGAAGCATCAACACAATGTCGCCTAGAAGATGTGCTGACCCACGAGTTGCCAATATAGATATGGAAAGGGAGATGAGAAAATTGTGTGTGAGGTTGGATGCCACATAAATAGCACAAAGGAGAGTGCTTGATGTTGGACATGCCAGTGAGGTAGAGATGGAAGACATATAAGTTGAATAAGTTGTAGTTGAGGATGCTGCGGAAGAATGCTTGTTGACAGCAATTGTCAAATAAGGTGCCAGAGAAAAGATTGACATCCCTATGTATGAATGAAATTTATACACCAAAGAATTTCTTGACTGGATATGATCCATGGACAAGTATTTTGACTATGAAGATTTCTAAGAGGGGAAAAAAGATAAAACATGTTGTCACTAGGTTAAAAGGACATGCAGCGCTGTCGTGGGAAGAACTGCAGGCTGATAGAAGGACCAAGGAAAATCAAAAAATCAAGAGTTGGGATCAAATGGTAACCAAGATAAAGGAAAAATTCATTCCTAAGGATTACCAAATAATTCTATTCAGGAGGATGCAAAACCTGAGAGAGAGAGGATTGATTGTGAAGGAGTACAAAGAAGAGTTCTACAAATTGAACATTAGAGTTGGACAGGGAGAGAGGGACGAAGAGAAAGTTTCTAGATACATCAATGGCCCGAGATATGATATTCAGGATGATATCAGCATGGAAATAGTTAGGACTATAGAGGATGCATACCAAATGGTGTTGAAAGTAGAGGAAAAGTTGGCCAGTAAGAAGAGTCAACAAAACAGAGGTAGAAGTTTGAACAGAGGCAAAGGAGTTGCCCATGATAAAGCGCAGAAGCCCAAGGATGAGACAGAGAAGCCACATAGTCACTTTGAGAGAGGAGGGAGTTCCTGAGGAAGGTATAGTGGTGGTAGAATTTCTTTTCCCAGAGGAAGAGGAAGAGGTAGAGGAGGAGAAGTAAGATGTTATGCCTGTGGAAAAACTGGACATATGTCTTGGGATTGTCTCGAGAGGAAGAAAGGAGGAGGAGAAGCTCACAACTTAGAGTCACAAAAGAGAGATGATGAGGAAGAAGGTGTAGAGGATGGAAGATCCCTGATGATGAATAAGGTTCTTTTAAAGCAAGAGCCAGAACCTAAAAAGCCAGCGCAGTAGAATAATTCGTTTAGGATAGCTTGCAAAACAAGGGATAGAGTTTGCAAGGTGATAATTGACAATGGGAGCACTGACAACATGGTATCCACAAAAATGGTGGATAAGCTAGGACTTGAGATGAATACACATCCGATGTCATATAAAATCTCATGGTTGCAAAAAGGCTATCAGGTAACAGTCGCTCGACAATTCCTGGTTGAATTTAAAATAGGAGGATATAGAGATGAAATTTTTTGTGACATGATTCCCATCAATGTATATCATGTTTTATTGGGAATACCTTGGAAGTATGACAAAAATGTTATTAATGATGGGAGGAGGAATACATACACCTTGGAGAAGAACGGTACAACACATATGTTGCTTCCAATTGAGGAAAAGAAGGTGAAGGATGAAGTCAACGTGATCATACTTCTCATGAGTGGGAAGGAACTCCTGAAGGAAGCAAAGAAGGAATAGGAGATGCAATTTGTTGTAGTGAGGAAGCCGAGAGTTATCCTTACCTGTACTTCACTAGCATATTTTCCTGAGGAATTTTAGGAACTGTTAAAGAATTTTGTTGACATTGTAGTGGATGAGTTGCCAAACTCATTGCCACCTATTAGAAGCATCAGTCATCATATTGACTTGATACTAGGAGCGAGCCTACCAAATAAAGAAGGTACAGGTTGATGCCTCAAGAGAATGAGGAAGTGAAAAGACAAATTCAATATCTGCTAGACAAGGGGTTGGTCAGGGAAAGCTTCAGTCCATGTGCAATACCAATTGTATTAAGCCAAAATAAGAATGGTGGATGGAGAATGTGTATGGACTCAAGATCCATAAACAAGATCACCATCAAATATAGATTTCCATTACCAAGGATGGTAGACTTGATGGATTGTCTGATTGGAGCTAACTATTTTTCAAAAATAGATTTGAAAAGTGGATATCACTATATCAGAGTGAGAGAAGGTGATGAATGGGAAACAACATTCAAGATGAATTAGGGTTTATATGAATGGCTTGTTATGCCTTTTGGCTTAACAAATTCCTCGAGTACTTTTATGATACTGATGAATGAAGTGTTAAAAATTTCATTAGTAAGTTTGTAATCGTATATATGGATTATATACTAGTATTTAGCAACACTAAGGAGGAACACTTGAGACATTTAACATTGGTGATGAGGAGGTTGCAGCAAGAGAAATTTTTAATTAATCTAAATAATTCCTCTTTCATAAAGACATAGCTCATATATTTGGGTTTTGTGATTTCTTCAAATGAGTTGAAGATGTATCCTGAAAAGGTGAAAGCGATCAGAGAATGGCCATCATTGAAGAATATTTTTGAGGTGAGAAGATTCCATCATTAATGAAGTAGAGATCCAGAAGTATGGAAAATCAGTGCAAGAGCTCATGGATAGGAGTCCATCAATTTTTCAACCAAGGGACTATGAGGCGGGAGCATCTCCAGCAAAGCACAAGCGTGGAAGATAGTTGGGTGCACTAGCGCATATTTTGAAACATTTTGAATTTCAAAAGATCAATGTATTAATCAAATGTCTGAAAAATGTTTTTTATTTATGACTATCTTTAATGACTGGAGGCTAAGCCATCACATAAGATTGATGGGGGAATGTATTTTGTTTTATGGATTGGATCGCAGTACAGATTTGGATCTTGCGCTCTTATATTTATGAATCATTATTTATTGTAATAAGTATTAAGTAGTTGATAGCATTCAATTCCCTTAAGATAACATAGAGTAGTTGGCGGGAAGAACTCAAGAGAGTCCCTTTATATAAAGCATTGTATTATTGTCGAGGAGAGGTTGTTGAATCTAGTGTGTAGATTACCATTGTAAGACAAGAGCTGGGAGATATAGAGAAATATTGTGTGAATGTATGTAAGTTCTATTTGGAAGAATATAACAGAGGAACATATTGTCCCAAATGTGTGTTGTTTTGTGTCTATCAGAATGAACAAAAGGTAGTCCTTCTATTGTTTTTCAATTCTCTTTTATTTCTTGTTCTTAAATCTATGACTGCATTTTCTTTGTTGAATGTATGAGTCACTGTGAGGAATAGATAAGTTTCATTTGGTTCTCTTTGTTGAGTGATTGCAATAGGTGCATAGTTCCCTCAAGGAGTGAGTGACTGAGTCTATTTCGACTCGAAATCTCAGAAGAGATAGTGAAGCATCATGTCTGCAAGGAGTGCATTGACGTCTGGAACGAGTGCACAACATATTTTTCATACTTCAATGCTTAGGAGGGATAAAGTGATTTTCAGTCACAAGAGACTAAAAGTGGTTGGAGGATAGTCATAAGGAATGAGAGGCCATCCATAAGGAGAATTAAAGTTGTGGATGAAATTATGTTGCAAGGTGTGCACAGATCAATAATTCAATCAAGTGTCAAAGAAATTGTTCAGAGGAATTCAAGGAAGTAAAGATCAGGAGTAATAACGGTGGAAACTATTCAAGGGAGAGAAGTACTTGAAATCCCCATCCAAGACTGTGGAAAATATTCGTTCTAGAAGGAGACAAGTGGTTCCATACCATTAGATATGGGAAGGATACATGGAGGATAGTTGTGGAGTGCTTTGATACTTCGAATTTTGACAAGTTCAGAACTTGAGGAAAATAGATTCACGAAGTCCGAAGTCGCAATTCAACATTGACTGTTGATCGAAGAAGAGTATGAGGCAACAAATTTGGAAGTTTGGGAGTCAGAAACCCAGAATTTCAGAGTGAGAGACCTAGAGTTTCGAGAAGTCATGAAATCCAAACCATTGTGGGGCCAAAAAATCTGAGGAGACACGTGACAGAAGTTTGGAACTTTGAAACAACGGGTTTCAGGAAAAGGAAAAGGGTGGATTCATAATATTGCTGAAGTCCATGTTGTGAGGAGATAGACCCACGGTCATAGCCATGGTCACTTGAGGAAGAGGCCTATGTGTGTGGGTAGAGTAATTTTGTGGTCCCGTAGGGACTCAAGGAAGTTCTTCGACTCATCATTCCAAATGATCCAAGACTGGGAGGTCGATAAGCCCTTTTGAGGGAAGGTGGTTTGCACCATTTGTGCGAATGTATGCAATGTTTCTGATTGTATTTTCTTTAGTAATTTTATGATGAACATGTTAAATGATAAAGGAAATAGAACTGCGCACTAAGAATAAACTGATGGAATCTGTAGGATGGCTCTAAATGAATGAATGTCATAACTATTGTTTAGATCAAAATATTGTGTTACAATAGATAAATACTTATCATGGAATACTAGATTCTAATATGATTGATGAAGTTTGTTGGTTATATGTTGTGTCAATGGTAAGAGATAGAGTTAGCATAATATATGGGTATTTGAGGGTTAGCAGTTGAGCAAATCTAATTCCTATGAGAGAGAAATACATCCCATCCCATGGTTGTAGAAATATGAGTCATGCAGCCACCCATAGAAGTCATCTCAGGTGATATTGCACAATGCACTGTGTACGTTGTGTTTCCTTCTAGTATCCAGAAGTTCTGATGGTAGAAGGAAATTTGGTAATCATGTAGTTAGAACCTAGTTCAACCCATAAGTAAAACCAACAATGGTTCCTTTACCGGTTGGAACTCAGAAGATTAGATCAGGAGGGATGTATCACATAGTATAGTGAGAGGGTTTAAGAAAGGGGATGTTTTAGGTTGGAAACCCACGAAAGAAGAGATTGAAATACGGTTGATAATCCAAAAACTAGAGTTTTCCCATAAAGATAATAGAAGCTCTAGATTTAAGCCAAGATAGTATTTGGAAAGATACGTATTCAATGAAATACATGAGCATTTCTTTAGTGGTTTCCCACACTATTGAAAGAGTGGATAACATGGTTTAAACATACCCATCCAAAAAATATAGTTATATCAGTGGACTAGACATAAGAAAGTATCGCACGTCTGAAAAGGGTAAATAATAAATTCACGTGTGTAGTATATTTCTGGCTAGACAACATTGTAGTGGGGTATATCATTGAGTTTGCAGTAGATATATTGATATCTTACAGTGTATAAGAACAAGAGTTTCTTAAGGTTCCAAGAGGAAGGTACATCAATTCGTTGTACACTTTGATCAAGATATTATTGCATGATAAAGGGGTATTAACCATGGAATAAGATAGATAAACTACCATGTGTGCATGGGGGATTTAGAGGAAATAGTGAGAAAGTTATGATATGGAGGGGGAAATGGATAGAGAAGAGAAAATTAAAGAGAAAGATCCCATTATTATGGATCAAGAGGAGATCCGAGAAATTATGCAAAAGGAAGGAACGATGCGTAGTGGAAGACCCTACCAGTATAATCTCAATAGGAATGAAAGAGTCGTAGCCAAGAGGGAAGGATTGGAAAGTGATGAGGAAGAGGTAGAGTATCTATGTGTTGTGGAGCACATTGAAGAAATATTGTGCACCACATATGAAAGAAATACTAGAGGAGAGAGATCAAATGAGGAAGCATATACCCATGTCTAGATCCAAATCATTGTAGAACCTACAACCCCATGTACGATTAACACATTGACAAAGAAAGAGTTGTTTAGACAAAAAGTGATTCACGATCAGAGGACTATAGGAAATTGAAATAGAAGTGAGGGTACAAGTGGAAGTACTAGTAGCAACACAAGTAGTGGTACAAGTGGAAGTACTAGTAGCAACACTAGTGGGAGTTCAAGTCTGGACAACAACACATAGATAATAGTACCACGTAGAGAGGTACACCACATTCAACAATGGCAGGCATAGATCCAACGATAAGATTACCATAGTTTCATGGGGATGGAATAGAATACTCACAAAATAACCTATTCATGTGTGAGAGAATATGGGAAGAAAAAAAATCACCGATGAGGCAACAAAAGTAGCCCAGTTAGCAATACAATTTGAAAATCGTGCATTGGATTGGTACATGAACCTAGCAGTAAACAATCCATAGGGTGCATCGAGAAAAATAGTAGAGATTAAGAAGGCATTGATTATTGAGTTTCATAGGAAAAAATCAGAGGATTAGTTTATGAATAATATGATTGAGGCTAGACAAAAACCAGGATAATCTGTATGGGACATCAATCATGTTTAAGACATTGAATGGTAAATTGAAGTATCCCATTTCTGATATGCAACACATATAGTTGTTTATAAATTCTCTGATGCCACACTTTAAATACCCATTGAGACAAAAGATCTAAATAACTTGACAATGCAATTGAACCATAATAAAAGTAGGAAGAAAAGAGAAGCAATGTGGTGTACCCTGTGCATATCATAGGGACATCACAAGAATGAGTGTCTGACATTTGTGCAGTACCCAAGAGTAGGTTTTTCAAATCCATTTCCTACAGGAGGGCCTTGGTGTGAAATATGAAAGAGCTATGGGAATGATCCTTATCACTGCCCTATGATGCAGAAGTACAAGACATAATCAAAGAGTACTTTTTGTAACTTTTGTAAGTCGGTAGGTCATGAAGACAAAAATTGTAGGCATATGGAGTTAATGAAGGAAAGAACCTCATATTCATACAATATGCAAGTTGATTTGATGACAGGACATACTGCACCACATTTTGGCAATGCACACCAATTTCAAGTAGTGCCATAGTTTCATCAAACCCCACATCATAATCATGAACCATAGCATCATCAATAGAACATGGATCCATAGGGGAAGATAGGAGGATTTAGAGGTGTAGGAAGATAAGGAATGGGAAGAGGAAGAGGGCCTGTTATCTTCCATAATTTTCAACAATAAGGACACGATGCCAAATATTTTCCTCAATGAGCAACAACATGTATGTATTTTCTCACAACATATCACGTGACCGAAGAGTGCCCAAAGTTGATGACAAACATCCAGAAGAAGTGGAATATAAACAAAAAAACTATTCAGTGGATTTATATAGAAATAAGGGATCCTATGGGGAACATCAATATAGTTATTAGAGGAGGATTGAAGATAGGAGCAGATGTACAGGATTAGAAGAAGGAATCTCAGTGTTGGATTCATAAGAACACTCAACCACAACAACACTTTTATGAAAAGAAGGAGAAGGAAACTTTCAAGGAAGCAAAGGAGTTTTCATAGGAGATTGAAGCATCCACATCAAACACTACACCTAGGTATGATACTCTTATTTTTGATATGCCTCATTCTTTGGATCACACTTACAAAGGAGATAAAATAGAGAAAGTAAGTAACTTAAAGAATTTCCTAGAATCTTTCTTTAAATTTCTTAATGATAAGAATGCCATGGATTTTTTTAGAAATATTCTTGAGAAATTTAGCATAGAAGAAGGGCTAGGAACAGAACCGAAGAAGATCAATTAGGTCCATAGAAAGAAAATAACTAGGAGAGAGTTTAGATTGAATGCAAATATATGAGACTTTAATATGGGAAATGTTATCCTAGACTTAGGATCAGATGTCAACATTTTTTCAAAGAAGACTTGGGAAGCAATGGGAGAACCTAAACTAGGGTATTCCAATATCCAGTTGAAGCTAGAAAACCAATAAAGAGTGATTCTCATAGGTATATTGAATAATACAACAATGGATCTAGATGGTGTGTGCACCACAACCGATTTTGAATTAATGGATATGGTGGATGAGTATATATCATTTACAAAACTATTGGGAATTAATTGGGCCTTTGATAATCAACCATAATTAATTTAAAGACTCGAAAGATGATATTTGAAGTTGGGAACTTTAGGGTAGTAGCACATTTATATCCTTCATATTGTGAAAGATATGTAGAACCTATGCTTGATAGTGTTCTATAGGATGATGTGAACTGGTTGTATAGGATGACTATGTGACAATAAGATTATGTGAATCCAACTGCAGATGGATTACTCAGTTAGAGGAGTATCAATTCCAACATGTCAGATTCAGATACTAGAGTATAAAATTGGAAGGAAAGACTTCATGAAGTCTCAAATAGGAGGTGTGATAGAATTACATTCATAGTAAGATGGGTTGGGACATAAGTAAGATAGTTTCCCACATTTATTGAAGAGGAAAATTTAGAAAAATTCTAGACATAGTTTGAATTAGAGGTTTTGTATAGTAAGAGTTTATTAGTGTTGTATATAGAATTGAGGGACACACTTGCATGATGGTGGGGTGCACATAAGGAGGTAATTCATGACTAGTATCAGTGTAAACAACTGATGTGCATAAGATTTGGTAGGAGTCAACAGGATAAACCTTTACAGAAGTATGATGGAAGAGGGAACCCAAGACATCATATAAATGATTGTGTCATTAACTGGAGATTAGTACCACTAGGGGAATGAATGAATTACTTCATTCATACATTAGAAGGAATACCAAGTAATTGGTACAAAGAGTAGGAACTGTGGAGAGAAATTTTGAGTTGGGGCACAATACAACATAAATTTATTAGGAACTTTGCATTTGAAAGTGAGAATCCATGGGTGGATTTGGAATTAAAAAGGATAAAAGGGAATATATTTGAAGAATGTGGGGTAGATGTAGTGACAATAGACATAGATTATAGAAAAGAAATACTTGAAAAGTTGGTTTACTGCTATCAAGTTGTAGAGGATGAAGAAGTAAAAGAAAATCCACGTGGCATACTGATATTAGAAGGGGAAGGAGAAAGAGGGTTAGAAGGACCTTAGTTACACTTAGAATAATTTACTGCACCAATGAATATTTAAATGGTCAATATTGGGACCAAAGAGAATCCCAATATGGCCAACATTGGAGATTACTGGGACAATGAGACAATGGAAAAGATAATTGAATTACTGCGAAAGTATAGTGATTTATTCCCAGCCACATTTTCAGAGATGAAAGGGGTAGCAGGAGAACTTCGAGAAATGAAGATACCCCTAAGACCAAATGCAAGTCATGTTAGATAGAGACCATACAGATTAAACCACATCTATAAGAAGAAATTTAAGGCAGAAATTGACAAAATGATAGAATCAAGATTCATCAAGCATGTGGAAGAATCAAAATGGATTAGTCCAATGGTAGTCCAGGAAAAGAAGATTGGATGGATTAGGATTTGTGTTGATATGATGAACTTAAATGATGCATGTCTACATGATCCTTTTCCTACTCCATTTACAGATGAGGTTTTATAGAATGTGGGAGGACATGAAGTATACTCCTTCACAAATGGATTTTTATGTTACCATTAGATTATAATTGCTCCAAAGAACAGGTAAAAAACTACATTTACAACAGAGTGGGGTTCATATCAGTACAGAGTAACTCCATTTGGTTTAAAGAATGCACCAACAATATTTTCCAGAGTATTAGTAGTTTCATTCAAGGATTTTATACATAAATTTTTAGAAGTTTATCTGGATGATTGGAAATTATTTAGTTTATTAAAGGACCATGTAGAAATTATGAGGCTAATGTTAGAGATATGTAGGCAATGTCAGATTTACTTGAAAATTAAGAAATGTATATTYGATACACCATTTGGCATCCTACTTGGACACATTGTATGCAAACAAGGCTTGATAGTAGACCCTACAAAGATTGTTGTTATTTTCAATTTACCACCACCAAAGTCAATGCACCAGTTTAGAGAAACATTGGGCCACACATGATATTTCAGGAAATTCATAGAGGGCTATGGAAAGATTACTATGCCCATGGAGAAGTTAATAAAGAAATACATCAAGTTTCAATGGAATGATGAATGTCAAGTGAGCTTGGACATATTGAAAGAGAAGATGGTGAAAACACCAATTTTGAGCTTTCCAAATTGGAAAAAATAATTTCATGTGCATGTGGATGCTTCATCCATTGCATTTGGAGTAGTATTGGAACAACCAGGTGAAGGAGACATTGATCACCCAATATCTTTTTCTAGTACAAAGTTATCTGATTTTGAGTAGAATTATAATACTACAGAAAGGGAAGGTATGGCTATGGTATATTCCCTACAGAAGTTCAGACATTATTTATTGGGTCAAAATTTTAATATGTTTAAAGATCATTCAACGTTGAAGTACCTAGTTAACAAGCCAATGTTTAGGGGAAGGCTATGAAGATGGTTGTTATTGTTTCAGGAATATGATTTTGAAATCATAGTAAAACTAGGGAAGATGAATGTAGGACCAGATCATATATGAAGAATTACTAATGGAGAGGAGCCTAAGAAC
Source organism: Picea mariana (assembly GCA_032191745.1). NCBI lineage: Eukaryota > Viridiplantae > Streptophyta > Pinopsida > Pinales > Pinaceae > Picea > Picea mariana. The sequence goes on along the minus strand of JASDQU010224758.1, from coordinate 5,249 downwards.
TTGGAGGAGAATTTTCTTGATCCCAACATATTTTCTGTTCAGATTGTTGATGATTATTTTGCTGACATTGTTGGATTATTGAGCACAAGAATTCTTCCCAAGTAATTTACTGTCACACAAAAAAAGTAGTTGGTAGTGTGCATTGTAGACTATCAGTTGATTGTAGGTAATTTATACAATTTAGGTGCAGATGGAATTCTGAGAAGATGTGTGATGGAGCATGAATGCTCCATGGTGATAGTAGAAACACATGAAGGGATAGATGGAGGGAAATATGCAGGAAATCCTATAGAATAAAAGTTGTTGCACATAGGATTATGGTGGTCTACAGTACATAAGGACACAAAGGAATACTGCCATACCTATGATGTCTGTCAAAGGGTGGGAAAACCATCCATAAGGGATGAAATGCCACTTATGCCCCAAGTAATTTTACAAGTGTTTGATAAATGGGTTGTGTATTTCATTGGAACCATCAATCGACTAGCAAGGATATGAGGAGTGAAATACATCATTACTACGAAAAAATACTTAACTAGGTGGGAAGAAGCAACCCCAATGAAGGATTGTAGTGAAGTTTCTCTTTGAGAACATAGTGACCAGATTTGGATGTACTAGAATTTTGTTGAGTGATCAGGGAACCCATTGTATTAACAATACAAATAGAGCCATGATAGAATAATTCAAGATATGCCATCAGAAAAGAACACCTTACCATCCCCAGGAAAATGGTACAATATAAGATTTTAAAAAAATTCTAGAAAATGCGTTGACAAAGATTTGCAATGTGAACAAGGATTATTGGGATTTGAAGGTATCAACAATGTTATGGACTTACATGACTACATGCAAGAAGATTACATGAAAGACACCATCCAGACTGGTGTATGGGAAGGAATCAGTGGTTCCATTGGATTATTTAGTACTTAGTCTGTGCATTGAAACAATCACCAACATGACATAAGAAGGTGTTGTGTAGGAAAGATTGGATCAATTGATGGTGTTGGAAGAAGACATTATTTTAGCAGTATTTCATCAGGAGGTATAAAAATAAAAGGACACATCTCGGCATGATAGGCACATACAAAATAAAATATTTAAGGAAGGAAATCTATTTCTCCTCTATGATAGAAGATATCTACAACACCAAGGGAATTGCAAAATGAGCTAGTTAGGGACTTATTAGGTAAAGGCCATTACAAATGGAGGTGTTGTACAATTGAAAGATATTGTAGGAAATAATCTCAGAGGACTGGTGAATGGAAGTAGACTGAAATTGTATCAAGACAGTAGACCTAACAACGTGAGGTAAAAAAAGAGAGAAAAGGTATGATTGTACATATTGTATATAGTATATGTTATAAGAAAAAGACAAAAATCCATAAAAAGAAGAAAGATTCAAAAAATACAAAACGATAGAAGAATATTAGAGAGTTTTTGGTGTAATAGATTTGTTAGCATTAACAATGTGCCACAGAAAAACTCGTGTTGAAGACACTACATGATGGAAATAATTGATAGACACAAAAAGTGGAGCATGTAGGAAAAAGTGAAAAGTGACAAGTGTCTTTGAGAAATAACTGTCAGTACATTGTCCCGCTATACAGTCGAAAAAAGGGGGATAATTTGGTCATTTGTGTTTTTTTTCTAAGGAGAAGAATGAAGATCGAAGATTAAGAGTGAGAGAGTAATAATTTGTGATAGAAAGTGGTGAATTAGAGTTCAACATTCCATATTTTAGCAGAAGATCATCATCGAGAGTTGGATCATCGAAAAGGGATGGGAGAAACAAGAGAAGTAGTGCTTGGGTGACACAAACATGGAAAAAATATATGAACACATTCATGTATGTGGATGAGATCCATACAATGGAATACGATCCAAACACCACATAAGTTGAGGAGGAACAAAACCCAACATAGGAGATCGGGCAGTCGAAAGAGGATGAAGAGATGACAAAATCTGACTCGTCCAAGGGAAAAGGGCCACAGCAGGGAAAACATGCCATAGATTCAACGTAGTAGGGCCTAGAGCCAGAAGAAGAGCATGAAACAAAGTACTAGGGAATACAAGAGGTCAGGGTTTCATCCCCACAAGGAAAGAAAAAGGAACGAGATAGGAGCAGTGCGCAAGGAATATCGTGCACACAACCAGAGTTGGCAATAGTGATGCCAAAAATACCAGAGGGAGTAAATACAGGAAACGGTATGGTGGGAGGAGTAGACACCATAAAATACTTCGATCATGATGTGGCTGACATATCCAGATTCCCAAATTTGGTTCAACATAACTATATGGAGAGTAGAGGAGAGGGCCCATCAAGCACGACAATGTTCGATCATGTGCAGTGGATCTTGGGGATCTACAATACATGGATCATGAATTTTATATATATACCACACTTTCGGTGTGGTATATAGATCAATGGATGTGTGAAGCAACTCCTAGAAAGGGTGCATGGAGGAATTTTGTGGATGGATAGGACAATTCCTATCAATGTGGACTTGATCGCAATGATCACTGGGATACCCACAAATGAAGAGAGCCCAAAGCAGTGCTTAGAGGATAAAACCAAAGAAAAATCCTTCTCTGATGAAATCAAGACAAATTATGGAACGGAGAGAGGAAATAGGGGAATCAGGCTCAGTGACATAAATGATCCTACAACGATATTTTCTACAAGGTTGTTAGGGTGCAAGTTAATGCACACATGCAGAAAGGAGGAATTACCTGCAGGAGTGGTGGAAGTTGTAGCATAGTGCACGAAGGGGAGCTCAATGAGCTAGGGCCCTTATATGTTGAATTATTTCTTGGAGGATTGTAAGGAAACATAGGAATAGGGATCATCCTCATTACACTTGTAGGATTGAAAGAGGCTATGTACAACATGTTCCTTTAGAGAATAGGAAAGTGTGGTGCAGCCCACTACAAATCTCTTAGAAGAATAGTAGACCCAAAGGAAAATAAAATAAACATTGATGTATTCGATCTATGCAGATCCAAAACCACTCAGCTGATACATGGAGGATTTCCCCAGAGACTGTCCAGGAGTTTGGATAGATAAAACAATTTCACCATAGCATTTGGGTACAAGAGAAGAAGCAACCAACCAATGAGTTTCTACAATTGATATACGGTGTGAATATGCATGACATATATATGGAGGTTGAGGATTGGCCCGAGGAATGGAAAGTGTTCTTAATCCCAAGGAAAAATCCAGGAGGATAGACTAAGACGCATGAAAAAACAATCCCTATGTGATAGACAGGCATAAATAGTGTGAAAAAAAAGAAGAATGTCACACAAGGACAAGTGGGGGGGAGAAGCCCCATACAAAAGAAAAGGACACAAAATAAATCACAACGTGGTTATACACGAGATCCACTATGCATTCAGCAAGAACCAAGAAGAACAAAATAACATGTGTGTAGGAGAGAAGAAAGGGTAGAGACACAGGAAATACCCATGGAGGAATAAATTGGGTAGGATGCAAGCATCTATATACATATTCCATAAGCATCTGAGCCATTAGATGCCAAAAATAAGAGCACAAGGGAGAAATAAAGTGGCTCCAGGAAGAAGGAAAAGGCCCATAGAAAACCACTGGAAACATCACTCAGAATAGATGATGTGGAACTAATGGTCATGATAGTCGAAGATCGATTGTCAGAGGTGTGGGAGAATGCAGAAAACCATGGGGATTCGATTTTGGAACAAATAGAAGAAGTAAAAACTACACTAGAGAAGTTGAGGATGAGAGAAGAGCAGCCATTGAATGAAAAACCAACAAAAACTAAGGAATGAGTGCCCAATGGAGAAACAATGCAAATTACAGTGGAGGGGAGCACCAATTTTATCATCACCCCTCATATGTTGCTCATAGATGAGGAGACAAAACATAATCCCCTGAAGGACATGTAGACATTGGACTTGGAATTGGCCAAGATCCTGATGAAGGCACTCTATAAATTACAAATAAGTTTCATGCAACAAATTTAGTCTAGGGCAAGGTTTGATGCAACTAATCTACAGATAATGCAAGAGGAGAATATCACACTAAAGGAAGTAGCTAGCAAATAAGGGCAGGAAAATAAGATAGTGCATGAAAGAGTAGAAGAGATGGATAAGTACATGGGCACAATATTTTTAACCATCTCAGACATCAAACACTCAGAGGGAGTATCTACTGAAGATAAAATTAGGAAAATAACACACACCTTGAAGAAGTAAAAGGACCAGATAAAGGAGCTATAGGAGTGCGTAGTACCCACTACTCCATAAGTAAGAGTGCAGCGAGAACAATACGCAACAAAATCTATGAAATGTATAACACAGGCCATTTATAAAATGACTGATTTGTTGGAAAAAAGTGTCCAACTCTGGACACAACTCTTAGAAGATGGAAGCTTGCAAGACCTACAACAAAAGGAAGAGAAGGTACATGTAGTAATGGAATAAATTTGGGTATGTGTTATATTCTTTGCATGAGTAGTAGTGTAACATATTTAGGTGGTTTTTTGGCACATGGTTTTTTGTCGATGGTTTTCTATTTTCGGTTAAGGAATTAGGGTTGTTGACTAATCTAGGTCATTGGGTTAGGGTTTTGGATTCCGCTGGCTCCTATATGTATAGTGTATTATAAAAAATGTATAATTACGAATGAATATAGAATATGTTGGTTTTCCTGGTTTGGGTTTCTAGGGGAAAACTCTCTGTGTAATGTTTGTATTTTCCATTGTATATTTTTTGTTCTTTTACTAAAAATCCGTTTGCAGTAAATATTGTACATGGTTAAATTCTACATTTGGTATAATATATTTGTTGGATTCAGGGGGATGCCTTTGTGGTCAAGGGTTTGGATCAAGACTGTGATAAGCCTTGTTACAGTGGGAGATCTATGGTATTTATTTTTCAGGTGGAAAGAAATGGAAAGAAATTAGAAGATGGAGATCAAGAAGTTTAATGGGAAACGTTTTGAGTTGTGGAAGCTCAAGATGGAATATCTTTTGGTGGACAAAGATCAATGGATCATGGTATATCTAGGTACTGCACCTACAAGAACTTCACCAAATGATTGGAAAAAGTTGGATCAAAAGACAAAGACACAAGCCGATTGTTGCTTTTAGATTCAGTATTACTGAATGTGTAAGAAAAATCTACAACCAAGGACTTATGGGGTAAGTTGGGAAGTTGTATCAGTCTAAGTCCCTAGTAAATAAAGTATTCTTGAGAAATAAGTTGTATAACCT
>JASDQU010224756.1:4625-17537 GCA_032191745.1 Picea mariana | reverse complement strand
ATAGGTCCTTCTGTTCTCAGCCACGACCTCTATACACGTCTATGGCTTTTCCCTGACTATGGAAGTTCGGGTTTCAGAACCCGCAGTGCCTTGATCTCTTGAGTCCTTGGCTCTTCGACCTTCCGACCTCCGAAATGCCGATTTGCCGAAATGGCTTTTTCTTGCTTTAGCCCCCCTGACTATGCTCCTGGTCCATGTGACCACTTCTCATAAGACCACAGTCCTATTTCGGGTTTCTTTGCGACTCAAGCGCTCAACCTCTTGTCCTTTGGAATCCCAATACATGAAGTGTCAAACACCCTTCTCCTATCGGGCATTCTCTCGAAATCCTGGATTGATACCACGTGTCCCCTCAAGATGGACAGCTGTGATCTTTTCGGGACTTCGCCAGATGCGAAGTCAAAATGATCACCTCTGTGAGTCCTGGTGCCCAAATCTCCGAAATGGATGATTCCGCGACATGTGTCCTCCCTCGAACAGACGACTGTGATCTATTTCACTATTTCAGGACTTATGCTACAGAGTGTCCATACCTTCGTCCACAAGACCTCCAAACTCCCGAATGCTGAAATCCTGATGCCAACTCTTACTTTGGGACCTTCGCCTATGTTGTTCACGAAGGCTTAACCCTCATGCATCTCCTGACATATCCAACAGTTGTCGGGTGTTTGCTCAAGATCTGACGGTTCAGACCTTGTCTTCCTGTGCGCTCCTCCTACATTGCCTCCTGGACGTGGGAATTCCAATGGTGTACATCTTCTGGCTGGATCCGACGGAAGCTATGCTCCTCCTGAGCTTGTGTGCGTTCTTCCTGGACTTGGAAGAATTTCCAAAGGAAAAAGGCCTCAACCTTTTCTCTCTTTCCTCTGCGACTTGAGTCCTCGCTTGTGCGTATGAAAACGCTACCCTTCTTAAACTCTTGGGAACTCTAACTCTTCCGAAGAGTTCTCTGGCCTCTGCACTCCTTGCAGCTATGGCTCCGTGCACTGAAAACAATACTCCTCCTGAGCTTATCCTTCGAATCCTTGAGGGATTATGCGACTTCTGCGCTCCTGCAGAGTCTTTGCACGCAAAGTGCTGTCTCTTTTGAGATTCCCTATAACTCAGAGTTTAAGAAACTTGGTCCTTTTCCCCTTCTCCTTCAGGTGGAGAAATATGATGCCCTCCTGGCACTCCTCTGCTCAAGCCACCTATTGCTGAGTGTTTCAGGGTGTTCAACAACCCTATGAAGATCCTTCTGTGGATTCTTCTTCAAATTACATAACTCAACAGAGTTCTCTTCATGTGCCTGTCTACACACTAACTCAATGCCCTTCTCACAGAGTTTTTACAGAACTCCTCAGAGATTATATCTACTTCTGAACTCACAACAGAGTTCCTCTGTGCACTCCTTGCACCTGCTCAATGCCCACCTGACAGTGATTTACAGAACTCACAACAGAGTTTCCGTCTGCAACTGTGTCTCTCTTACACAGCCTTGCCTCCTGAGGTGTTTAGCAACCTCAAAGGTCTTCTTCTGAGTTGTTGATTTTAGCTGCTGTGCCCTCCTGGCATGTCTTTTGTCTGAATCTGCAGAGTTCAGAAGTGCATCTATGCACTGGTATTCAGAGACCGTAGTACTCTGTCACGCCCTCCTGGCATGAAACCACAAGGATCCCTCAAGCCTAAAAATCAAACAACTCCTTGCAAATGCAAACCTACAACATACATCTACAACATAAACACAACACAAAGGCATTCATTCAACACAGAAATACATGCAGGAAAAATTGTTGTTTTGTATTAATGGAAAATGCATGTTTTTACAAGGTGTTTCTGAGCACGAACTTTAACAGAGTCTCGGCTCCTTCTCCACTCTCTCGCTCTACCTACTTACTCAAACATATACCATGATCCTTTACATGAGGGGGCTCTTAGAGCTCTTCCCTCCAATCTACCTACCCTATTCAATCACATTGAATGGGATCTCTAGTCCACAATCAGATCTAGATCTCAACCTTATGAACATTAAAGGCCTACCTACACTATAGCCCGTGCAAAGCATGGCCTCATGGCTCAACAACCTTACAACATTTAATTACATTCAAATTCAAATTTGAAATGAGGCTGCACCCCTCTTCATCCTTGAATGCATGCGCTGACATGGCTGGCTGACTAACGTGGAGAGATGCTCCTGCATCATGAGAGAATTCTACAAGTGGGGTTTGTAACATGAAACCAAAACGTCCAACAATTTTACAACAAGGTTTAACACAATCTCTTCCAAGGTGGCTGCCAAGTAAGAACGCGACTTTGCATACATTCAAAATGTGAAATGACAAATCGAAATGGAAGCAAGCCTCTCATGAGTAGAGCAGGAGGTAATAATACTACATTAAAAGAAACCAGAACCGACTATCTCTTTTGTTTACCATAAAAACCCTCCAGGATTCTATCACGGGACGTGGGTGATAACAAAACAAAATTTCAATAATTTTATCAACAACTAGGAGCAACAAAAACTAATCATTCACCCCATGCACAACCATAACCGAATAACTTCAACATGAAGGAACATTAAACAAATTCCAACTTGCAACATTTGAAACGCCAACCAATATCATTTGCATAGACATAGTATACATTCAACCACCATATATTTCAGAAAGGAAACACTTTGCATACGAATTCTAAGAGCCAACATAAAGATTATATCCAGAGCGAGGTTAAAATGATGAATGGAAGGGTGAGAGTCACCATACCTGTGAGGAAAGCGCCGAAAAATAGAAATAGTACTGCTATTCTCCCAACGACCGAGCGAAACGGAGGAAAACTAACTAGAGCAACCAAAAATGTGCAACACAGTGAGGGTGGTGAGCTTGAGGTGTGGTAAGAACGAAGTGCAATAAATGCACATCGCTTCTCCACCCTCTCATTAATTTCCATCAACCATAGATAGGGCGGAGTGCAACCAAACTTCATCATTTTCATTAATCAACCATATTCAAATCCAACATGTCACTTCTACTTTGCCAAATTGAAATGAAAATCCTCCTATACCATAGTTTTATACCATCACCATAATGTAATATGTCCCATATTTCTTACAAGTTCTAATTTGAAAGGATCGATTGACCTCAAAACAATTGCATAAACCATAATTATTGTCCACCAAACATAACCAATACCATAACACAATATGCCATGAATGAAATATATCATAACCAATGTGTGTGAGATTTGGTGTTCGAATTTTAATCATAGATGTATAACAATTATAACCAAAGTGCTTGTCACTTCAAAACTTGCCTTCGACTTTTAAATTTCCAACCCTTATCATCATTGATTGCATGTGAAAACTTGTTTGAATTCCTATGTTTTTTATCAAACTATAATATGCTTCGTAAGGTTGTTATGTGCAAAATTCAGTGAAGCTTTTATTTTCCACCATGATTTAAACAAGTGGGTCCCACCTATCTGGTATATTATTATATATATGTATATAAATAATAAGGCATTGCAACTTATTTGCAGACAAGGGTGTTATGTTGCGCTTCTGGGCATTAACAAATTGGCGAATCCACAGGGAAATCTGTTTCTAATAGATTCAAAATTCAATATGTCTAGTTTCACATACCAGTAGAAGTAGATGATATAAAAACTGCTGAAAAGAATAGTTATGCAACAAGGGGAAAAATATGGTTCAAGGGAAATAATGAGACGAGATTTTGGGAATAACTTATTGAAAGTGGTACGCATAAGGGGGTTTGGTCCTGTATGCTTGACATTCAAACAATATATATAATACTTCTTAAATTTTCAAGGAGAATGTTTCTGATATGCTCTTTGGATCTCAGGATGGAGGGAAGAAATGGATAGCAAAAACATGGAAGAAGACTAAATCAACTATCCTACAACAGTGTTGAAAGAAAAAATCAATTTCAAGGATGTATGAAAGGAGGACATCGTGATAGTTGTGTGTATATTATTTTTCGTTGATCAACAATATTTACAGAATGACATTATTATGGAAAAACTGATCCATAATTTATTTCTAATAATCTCGAAACAAAACAACATAAATTGAAAGTTCAATAAACCAAAGTAAAAAGAAAACAATAAAATAAAAGACTATATACAAAATTCATTTTTTTACAAGTGTTTAATGATCAAGCTGGTTCCACAGAATGTTTCAAGTTGGAACCATTAGTACTGTATGAGAACAACTGCTCTTCCAAATCCTTTAGGAGATATGAGTTTTCACCTAGGATAAAAGCAATTTTGAAAGGACCTAGCCATATTTTTTGGAACTTAGAGTGTCTTCCTCTCTCAACATGGGCTGAGTTCCATAATAAGACTTTCTCATCAATCTTGAATTCATCAACTTTCGATCGTCTGTTAAAATACTTTTTTACAGTTTGTTGTCTTCTCTTTATGTTCTCTAAGGCAAAATTCCATTGTTCTTCCAGGGCTAACAATGCATTTCTACTTTGGGGAACATTGGAAGAATTTAATTCTTCAAGTGGGAACCATTAGTACTGTATGAGAACAACTGCTCTTCCAAATCCTTTAGGAGATATGAGTTTGCACCTAGGATAAAAGCGATTTTGAAAGGACCTAGCCATAGTTTTTGGAACTTAGAGTGTCTTCCTCTCTCAACATGGGCCGAGTTCCATAATAAGACTTTCTCATCAATCTTGAATTCATCAACTTTCGATCGTCTGTTAAAATACTTTTTTACAGTTTGTTGTCTTCTCTTTATGTTCTCTAAGGAAAAATTCCATTGTTCTTCCAGGGCTAACAATGCATTTCTACTTTGGGGAACATTGGAAGAATTTAATTCTTCAATCTGTAACACCAACTGTAAGGAGGAAATCTCCATTTCGGTAGGTATAATAACCTCTTGACCATATATGAGCCGAAAGGGAGTGTAGCTTGCGCTTGCCTTGGTGGTTGTGCGATATTCCCAGAGAGCGTAAGTGAGAAGTATATGCCACTGGCAAGGTTTATCTTCTATGATCCTCTTTATGATACTAAGCAGATTCTTGTTAGTGGACTTGACTTGCCCATTTCCTTGGGGGTAATAAGTAGATGAATTGAAATGTTTGACCTCTAATTTAACCAGAAATCGAGTCAACTTTGCAGAAATGAAGGCCAGACCATTGTTTGTAATGATCTCTAAGGGAATGGAAAATCTGGAAAAGATATTAGTTTCTAGGAAATAAATTACCTGCTCATCCTGTGCATGTCTAAGAGGGACAACCTCGATCCATTTAGTAAATTAATCAGTGGTTGTCAAAATAAAAATATGCCCCACGGAAGACGGAGGATTGATAGGACCGATAAAATCTTGTCCCCATTTAGAAAAAGGGAAATCCAGGAGGATAGGTTGTAAAGGCATGGAAGAAATACGTTCTTTCCCAACAAAATTTTGGCACTTATTGCAAGATATTGCGAATTTATAGGAATATCGAAATATCGAAGGCCAATAGTAACCATTTCTTATGATTTTAAAGGGAGCAGCTTTAGCAGAAAAATGACCACCAATGTGAATGACAAAAAATGATGATCTGTGAATTTCATGTAACAATTTCTGTGCTTCTTCATCATTCACACATCGAAGTAATGAACCATCAACGAACCTTCTAAACAAAAAGTCTCCTAAAATGATATACTTGGAATATTCGAGGCAGAGTCTCCTTCTATGGTGAGGATCTAAGTTATCTGGGCATTTTTGATGCTGCAAGTAATACACCAAATTTCTATACCAAGGATGCTCAACTATAGAAGTATTTTGATTTTCAATATAGAATAGAGCTGAAAGAGGACTATCCTGATCATCAAGTTCTTCACTTGGTTCAGGGTGCTGAGCTAAGTGAAGGGATAAGTCTCGTCCCTTGATCGTTTTTGAATTCATGATGGTTAAATCATGATCCTGAATTTTGGCAAGCCAATGTGCATGTTTTCCTGAAAGATAAGTTTGTGAGAGAAGAAACTTGACAACAGGCAAAGGAAATCTTACCTGTGTATGTTTTCCTAAAATAAAGTGATGAAATTTTTCTATAGCATTAACAAGAGAAAAATCATGTTTTTCAATATAAGAGTACTCGATTTCATCATCTGATAAACTATGGCTCATGTATGCTATACGTTTTTCATTGTTTGGTTCATCACTTTGTAAAAGGATAACATAAATTGCTTTCTTGGTGGCATTGGTATGTATGATAAAATCTTTCTCAAAATTTGGTTTCGCCAAAATCGGTGCATAACTGATTACTTTCTTAATCCTAAGGAAATAATTTTCAACGTCATATGTCCAAGAAAAATAATGATCTTGCTTAAGAAGATTATGAATTGGTTTAACCATGACAACAAAATCAGGAACAAACCTACGAACAAAATTGATAATGCCCGTGAAAGCTTGGACTTCCTTCTTGGAGGTGGGGGTAGGAAGGTTTAGAATCGCAATAATTCTTTCGGGATCAATTCTTATTGCTGAATCATAAACAATATGGCCGAGGAGCTTGCCCTTCGTGACACCAAAAATAGATTTGGAAGGATTTAAAGAAATGCCAAATTTTCTGCAACGCATGAGAAATTTTCTAAGATGACCAAAATGATCCAACTGATTATTTGAATAGACAGTCAAATCATCAAGATAAACTTGGATAATTTTAACGACGAGATCGTCAAAATCTATCTGCATAGCTCTTTGAAAAGTGGCACCTGCATTAGACAAGCCAAAAGGCACATGTTCATAAGAAAATGTGCCCCAACGTGTAGTAAATATGGTTTTATATCTATCAGTCCTCTTTACCTTGATTTGATTATACCTAAAAAATCCATCAAGTAAGGACACCATTTGTGACCCTGCAACCTGTTGTAAAATCATTTCCATATTAGGGAGAGGAAAATGATCTTTGACACTCGCTCTGTTCAATGCGCGTAAATCGACACATAATTTGATCTGACCAGTGGTCTTCCGAACATGGACCAGATTTGAAACCCACTCGAAATACTTAACTAGAAAGATTATACCATCTTTCAATAATTTTTCCAACTCTTTCCTAATAGTAGCTTCAAGTGCAGGGTTAATAGGCCTTTGTTTTTTCCTAACTGGTTTTACCCCTTCCTTGATCATAATGGCGTGTTGTATGAGAGCAGGATCAAAACCACGAAGATCCTCATATGACCATACAAAAACATCTTGAAATTCATGGAGTAGCTCAGTGATTTTTTCCTTTTCTTCATCAAAACATTGGGAACCTAGTTTAACGATCTTTGGATATTCGGGTGTCCCAAGGTTCAAGGAAATGGTATCACCCACTTTCCTTTTCAACTCCTCTTACTTATGTGTCTCTTTGTTGCCTACATCACTTGACGAAAATGGGCTTGCATAGATTCATCTACTAAGGGTGACTCAACTTCAAAACTAAACGTTGCCTTGAATTCCAAGTGAGCTCTTCCCAATTTGGCATCTCTCTACGTACTTCTAGTTCTATATACTAGTTCTTGGGAACCATTTCAAGTGTATGTATGAACTTGTGCATCCATTCATGCTTTGGCACATATCTCCAAGTTGTCATACACTACACAACATGATCCATCACACTACTCCTCCATGTGTACTTGTGCATAGTTTCTTCTGTCCCAAATCTAATCTGCATCAAAATTTTACAGCGCTGCCACCCTCCTATTCCTTACTAGTGTGTAGCCCACTATCTCGCTGGGGTTGTTCTTAGTGCAACATCTAATGCTAACAACATTTATTGTTTGGGTATCTGCAACTCAAATTCTTTTACAAAGGAACTTACATCAGTTTAGCCATCAAACCTTGGTGTATCACGTACCTCTATTATGATCCAGCGCAAAGAACAAGTAATGCGAGCACATCTTATGGTCGATACTTTGTGCAACCTATGTTGCCAATGTTCAATTCCTTCCTTTGAATATGACGCACAAGAGATAAAACAATATTACCAACTTAATGAGAACTATGACCTCAAGAAGAGAATTCTAGCCCTTAAAACCCATATCTTTGCATAAAAAGCCACAAAATTAACCCTCATATCAAAAAGTGGTGCTACCGGTAGCACCCTTTTTTTTGAGGTTAAAATTACAACTTTTTTTCAAGCATGGCCTAAAACATGCATATAGTTGCTCCGAAAAACCTTATAATAAACACCTAAATTAAAGAATGGTGCTACCGACAGAAAAATGTTTTTTTTTCTAAATGTTAAAATTATACCTCATTTCAAACCTTATCCTAGTGCGAAAAGTACCATTGAAACCAAAACCTACAAATTAACACATTTTTGAAAGTGGTGCAAAAAATTATCACTGTTATAAACCAAATCATAAAATCAACCCTTAAATATTTACTATTTTAAGGTTAGTTTATCACTCCAACCACAAGTTAATACATAATGGCATGAAAATATCACCATTTCATATGTCAACATTCAACATAACTACAAAATATTTTTTTATTTTAAATAAACAAGTCTATACAAATTACATTTAATGAAACATAAATTATTTCGTTACATTGTCCATATTCAAAACATAAGAGCTAAGAAATTTTGTTATATATTCTCCATAATAAAAACATATAATTCATAAAACATTGAAATGATTCATAACTTCACGTAATATCATATGTAACTTAGAACACTCATTTATGGTTACCATACAAACATCATATTGATAAAAATACATAAAATGTTTCATACACTTAATCAAATTAATCCATGGATTCTGACACACGACCATCGGAATCTACATTGTCTTCAAATGAATGATTGGATGAAGATGTAGATGATCCATATTCTTCTCTATTATCAATGAGTGCACCCTCTGAATCTACATGTATGCCCAACATTTCATTTGTCAAAATCCTCTTTGATCTATGACTAGGTTCAAAAAAATCCGATATTGGACTCATCTCTTGTGGCAACATCCTCTTGATAATCTCTATGGTCCTGAAGCGAAGAGTTCCTCTCTTTGTCAAATTGAATTCATAGACAAGTATGTCAACATTATATAATTTTAAGAGGTTGGTGCGACGGCGAGTTATATTTTGACCCTTTCTTTTTCTCTTTCTGTTGTTCTATTTCTGAACCACCATCTCTTGCTTGTACATGCCATTGAATGGGTGTGTACCTGTTGCATACCAATGCACTTCAACTGCTATAACAACTTCATTTTCTTTATAAATCCTTATAACCTTTGCAATCTAGAATGGATAACCATGTGGATCTTCAGTCGCTAAGAATACAATCATGAAACCCTCCTTAATATCTTGTGTTAAACCCCTGTAAAGATTTCCATGGATTCACGTTGTGCACGTGATCTTCTAGAATCAATATACATTTCTCTTTCCTCTACCTCTGAAAACTCAATAGCATCTTGAGATTCCTGTTGTTCAACAATGTTTCTTTCTTCAGATCCATTTGATCTATTTTGTGGCCAAATAAACGGAGTCTTAAAAAATGTATCTTCATTTGTTGAGTTTGAAATTATGTCACTTTGATCATTGAAAAAGACTCCCACCAAACATAATCAACAATATCAAAGTACTCATATGTATCTTTAATGGAATTTTTTATTTCCTCCATGAATTCAAAATAATCTACATCTCTATTACGCCTTTGCGCATTATGGATTTCAACAACTGATTGTAATTACATTAACTTTGATGCAAATATTGGACAATCTGGAATGAACTTAAAAAATTCCAAACCTAATGAAGGCCCCCATTCTACAGTAGTTGAATACTTATTGACCCATATAAGTGTTTTCCCATCAATTCTTTTCAAGAAAAATTGATGTTGGAAGCTAATGTCATTAAGCTACTCAATACATTTTTCTTCACCATGTGATCCCTGGATAAATCTTTGCATGTCAATAGTTTCTTCTAATATGTGAAAAATAGGCTCTGGAATGTATGATTTCTTAATACATTCAATTAATGATGGTAGGATTCCAACATTTTCCCTCTTCAATGTTACTAAAAAACGACTGAACATTTGATCAATATGATCATGCATGTGTCCAACAAGAAGGAAACAAACTTTAACCTTTTAAAAGATTCCTAGTTCAACAAGCATGCTGAGATATCCAAAGACAAATTGATTTTTGTTTTCACGACTAGTGTTGTACAACTGCAGAGATAGAACTTGAGGAAGATTACCAGACCAATGACTGATCACATGATGAATTATGGTGATGGTCATATTTTCATCATTATGAATATTTGGAGTTGTGAAGTAAACCCTTGGACACATTGTTCCATTAAAAACCACACAACCAACCAAGTGAAACTGAATGAAATTCTCTTCCTGTAAAGTTTTTGGTGTACGAACAAAATGTGGCATAAGTGTTTTTTTTCTGGTCCATGCCATCAATTATCATACCCATATATTTATCTGGAGCATCATAACACTTCTTTCTATGTTTGTACAAATTTTTCCTTTCACTTGATTGTTGATTCCTGTGTTCTTGAAGTGATTTGACTATAAAGTTTGCACATGACACAAAATGAAAATATTGATAATATGTTTTCATAGTTGATAACTATCGAATTTAAACAAAAAAAATGTAAATATATACCTCTTTCTACCCCTTCATATTTATCTCTTCTTTCTTTAAGATAATAACATATACTGCAAATACCCATCTTGACTTCTTAGGACTACAAACATTGTTGAATTGTATCTTTCATACTCTTGTAAAATATGCATATGAAATAAAATTATGATTTCCTTCAACACTTTCAACATATTCTTTGTATAACTTGTAGATTTCATTCCTTGAGAAATTATCTGGAATATGTATTGTCTCTCTATCTAGCATATACTCTCCATGTTTGGAAAAGAGGTCTTGCATCCATGCCAATGCAATGCTTGTTCATGGACCAATCTCTCGTCCATAATGTACCTTTGAATAAAATGTAGGATCTTTTTCGAATCTTGTTTGGATCCTTGATAGACGAAGATTACCAATTGAGTGGATTTTTTTGAAAGCCTTTCTGCAAAGTAAAATATTACCAATGCGATAATCATATCCTATCTTCATAGATATCATGCACCCCACTAAATATGAATTTTGCATGCTCTTATTCATTGAAAAATAATTCTTCCTTTTCTGCAAGGCATACATGTAGTCTATCCTTTTCAAACAATTATTATGACAACAATCACTAGAAATCAAATCACCGATGGAAAATGATTTAGTGATAAATTATTTGGATTGATATAAAAAGGTATAATCCTTGTCCTCGACACAATATTTATTTGCAATCTCTCCACTATTTGAACATCATCACTTGGAGGAATATCATTCTTACTATAATCATACATAGAATTCTGAGGAGAACGAACAAGAGATTGTTGATCACCTTGATTTTTTGCACCTGAATGATTTAGAACATGATCTCCATTCCTAGGTCCATCATCATATTCATTGATAATCTTGTTGAGAAGAGAAATATCAAGATCATCATCAACAACACAATCACCTACAAGAAAAATTCCATAATCGACATAATCATCTTCACTACTTTTGAAATCTCCAATTGAGGGAAATTCTACATTATCCTCATTACTTCCCTCAAAATGCTGACCTAGAGGACAATACTCAACATTATTATTAGTACCTTGGAAATCATCACTTGGAAGAAAATCTTCATCATATTCATTGGAACCTTTAATTTCTCCANTTTTGAAATCTCCAATTGAGGGAAATTCTACATTATCCTCATTACTTCCCTCAAAATGCTGACCTAGAGGACAATACTCAACATTATTATTAGTACCTTGGAAATCATCACTTGGAAGAAAATCTTCATCATATTCATTGGAACCTTTAATTTCTCCTGCTAAAACAATACCTTCACCATCCATGTCAGTACCTTCAAAATCCTCACTTGGAGGAAAATTTTCATCATCCTCATTAGTCCCTTCAAAATCCTCACTTGGAGGAAAATATTCACCATCCTCATTAGTCCCTTCAAAATCCCCACTTGGAGGAAAATCTTCATCGTGCTCATTAGTCCCTTCAAAATCCTCACTTGGAGGAATATCTTCTTCCTCCTCATCTGTACCTTCAAAATCATCACTGGAGGAAAATCTCCATTATCCTTATTTGTTCTTTGCAAATCCTCACTAGGAGGAAGAATTTCATCCTCCTCATTAGTACCTTCAAAATCCTCACTTGGAGGAAAATCTTCATCATCCTCTCTACTACCTTGATAATCCTCACTCAAAGGGAAATTTTCATTATCCTCATAAGTACCTGCAAAATCCTCACTTGGAGGAAAATCTTCATCTTTATCTTTACTCCCTTGAAAATCCTCACTTGGAGGAAAATCTTCATCATCTTCTTTACTGCCTTGAAAATACTCACTTAGAGGAAACTTTTCATCATCCCATCGATACCTTCAAAATCCTCACTGGAGGAAAATATTCATCATCATCAATAGTACCTTGGAAATCCTCACTTGGAGGAAAATCTTCATCATCCTTTTCACCATATTCCTCCCCTTCATCGTTGGTGCCTTCAAAGTCTTCAAAATTAGGACTTTTCCGAGCAATATGTTCAATATCATTGCTTTCACTATGATCAAAGTTATCACTAGGTGAAACATATGAATCCTCATTTACATTATAAGTATTCCCACCACATTTGTCAGTCTCAGAAGAGGAGGTATGTGAACAAGATGTTGATGCTCCAGAAATAAAATCATCTCTATCTGATGAAGCCATCACTACTCACTACAAAGATAGAATGGTGCAAATTCCCACTCTCCCAATGACATTCTTATAGCTTGTGGAGTGAACATTTCCCTCCAAAATATTCCCTCCAAATTTTCCCTCTCAAAATTTCCCTCCAATTTTTTGCCAAAACTTTTTCCCCAAATATTTCCCCCAAAAT
>JASDQU010224755.1:0-17537 GCA_032191745.1 Picea mariana | reverse complement strand
AGTAAAATTACATTATCAAATGCTTATTAGAATTCCTTTTAGTTCTAAACATAGAGTATGTTTCTCTCTCTATCAATTACACCAAAAAAAATTGTGACATAGCATCCCTGCAATATATCTATATATAGGATGAAAGATCATGTAGCTCATAATTGTCTTACATGGATTCAAAAATTCCTTTAGATACATTGTAACCAAAATCATATAAATTTCTTTCTAAAGTCTTCAAGAAAAATTCATGTTATCATTCTTCCCCATCAAGATCACAAATGGTGTTTTCATAATCTATAAAAAGAATCTTATTGTAAATATTATTCCTCCAAAGATCCACAAAGCTAAATGTATCATAACTTTTAAAATTATTTATAAAAAGGGGGGATGTTCAAAGGTGGTGGACTCTATCCCTCCACCACTTCTTCAATGATTCATTTCCTAGGTTCCACCAACAATCCTTCTTTTGAAAGTCTATCAGCTTCAATGTTCCATTCCTTGTAGACATGACAAAAAGAGAGAGATGTGAAAAAGATTTTCAATCTGTTATTCTCTTCATAAAGTGGTCTCAACAATAAATTGCCCACCATACACACACCCAACATCCAATTTATCACCATTAGAGAATCTATATATACTTGTAATTTTAATGCCCCATATTCAACACTCAGCGTAAGAGTTAATTTAAGAGACATAAATTCAACATCGTTGTTTGTTCCTCTCCAAAAAATTTCTTTATACTTTAAGAAATGTGTATCTTTCAGATATATAACACCTCCTCCCCTAGATATTTGTGAGTTATTCTAAGAGGAACCATCAAAGTATGCCCAGAAAATAGACTTATCTATGAATTCTTCTTTTATTTGTTTTGATATCTTTTGAGGATTTATCTATGGAAAGTGATTTAGAATTCCCAACCCCTTAGTATCACACTACAAGGATAATATATTGTTTCCTCGAAAAGTGCAACACTCCTTGATAACTAGACTTCCCAACTTACAATGAGAGGAAGATATTTCATGTTATCATATGTTGTGTTACTTGTCCAAACTTTTAGGCCTTCTTCAATTGTAGCACCTACCCATACAACCTCAAGACATGTTATGGTCCCTATCTCTTTCCAAAATATCTTTAATATTCACACGTCATCAACAAATGACAGGAATTCTCCTTAGCCTCCTTGCACAGAGGATACATTCCAAGACCCTCCTTCCCTCTTCTCTGAAATTGTTCCCAAGTACTTAATATTATGTTGTTTGATGTCGGCCACATGAAGATCCTATATTTCAAAGGGAATTTATATCTCCATAAATTATTCCACCAAAAACAATATCTCTTCACTAGATATTCTTCACGTGAAGCCTTATAACCTATTTTTGGAGTATATATACCCATGTCTGTGTTTTTTGACCAAATAAGTTTGTCTTCCATATCCTTTATTCTAGCATGGCTAGAATGAAACATTGACATGTATTTATTCCATTATATAGCTTCATTGCCCTCTAATACAATACTACCAACATCTTTCCATTCATGTTTCCAAATTATGGTGAGATCCCTATCAACCACTTGAGATAAATTGAAGTAAATTTTTCCCCTCATAGTTTGAATAAATAATTTTGAGAGTTTGTACGAAGCCCCACACCCTACCTAGAGGTCCTCACCCAAACTTACCTTGTTTCCTATGCCTACCTTCTAGACTTACCATCCTCCCACCAATGGAAAGGTTATTTTCACATATTTCAAAAAAATCAAAGCATTGTGGTGTGATTTTGTTGGACTTCTAATCCAATCCTCCATAGAATTTGGTTCTATATTCTTATGCTTTACTACATGAATCTAGAATCTATCAATAGTTATTGGTCTCCAAACATACTTTGCGGATAAGGATTTGGTGAAGAAAGGTAAATGTTTTAAACCCCAACCTCCCATATCTTTGGGAAGTGCCACCCTTTTCCATTTAACCAATGCATTTCCCCTCTTCCCCCTATCCCCTAACCACAAAAATTTCGAACTCATATTTCTAATTTTTTCTATAACATATTTTGGAATGAGAAAAAGGGACATCTCCTCTATTATTGATTTAATCAGAGTTAATCTTCCACCAAACAAAATCCATATGTTCTACCATACTTTTAGCAAATTCTCCACTTTTGTAATAAGCCAGTCCCAGTCCATTACTCCATAGTAATTTGGTTTTATATAGAATCCCAAATATTTGATTCCTTTGTTGAGATTAGCAGTCTGATAAGGGAAAAACTGAGTAAATAAAACCATGTCCTCCTCATTGGTTCCCATACAAGATATGGAATATTTCCCCACATTCACCTTCATCCTTTTCGCTGTACAATACAAATCCAATATATCATTAAATTATGGATCCATCGTAAAATAAAAAAATGGCATCCATAAACAAAAGGTAAGATAAAAAAAATAGTTATCCCCATCCTTATTCCTTTAAATGAACCAGTGATTTTCGCATCCAAAATATATTAAATTAATCCTTATGCTACTATAAGGAAAAGCAATGGGGAAACAAGGAAACCTTTCCTGAGGCTTTTGCCTAGTCTAAGAAAAGAATAAGTTGAACCATTAATCATCATAGAGAAAGTCACATAGGATATACAACTCATTACCCAGTACACAAAGGGTAGCTGAAAACCAATATGATTCATCATCATTCTTAAGTACAACCAACTAACCATGTCATAAGCATTTGAGAAGTCAATTTTCACTACCAACGTTGGAATCCTTTTAGTCTCAATAATGTGTATGCCCTCCTGGGAAACACCTACAACTTCATGATTGTGTCTTCCTTCAAGGAAGCGAAACTTATCATTTGGAATAACCCTTGAAAGTAATATTTCAACCCTTCTAGCTATAATTTTGGCAATGATATTGTATATATAATTACAAAGTGAGATCGGCCTAAATTTCTCAAAGAATTAAGGATTATCATTTTCTGGGGATGAAAAAAATAAAGGTGGCATTAAAATTTAACAATACTTTATCTAAAATTCTAGATTCCTCAACAACCCTCAACAAATATGCTTCAATAACTTTTTGAAACCCAAGAAATAATTCCACTGACTAGCCATCAAGGCCAAGAATTTTATCATTTTGGAAATAATGTAGGACTGTCTCTAGCTCATCCTTTAACACTTCCTCCATAATTATAATTTTATCTTCTTCAGACACGAAGCTTGGAAAGAAACTGGACATCCTTACCACTTCAAGATGGTATCTGTATTTTCTTCCTTGTAAATTTCTCTAATGTTCTCCACCTCTAATTTCGTCAAATCCTTGAAGCTCGACACTTGTGATCCATAATTCTCATTCAAGTTCCAAATAGTATTATTATTATTTCTTTGGTGTGCATACTAATGAAAATATCATGTGTTTGCATACCTCAAAGAGAACCATAGTGCTATTTTTTTTAGCCTCCATGCCCCCTCCTTTTCATCCAGTGGTTTTTTTCATTTTTTCTCCAATTCCTTGACATGTTGCTTATAAACCTCATCTAGGAATCCCTCCAATTCTTGACTATACATCTTCTCCATATCTACTCCTACTTTTTAAAGGGATGGATCATCACTAATAGTTTTCTTATGAGCCCATTTTATTACCGCTTGTTTGACTTTCTTCAGGTTTTCTTCAAAATGAATCAGAGTGGATTCCCTCCAACAATTGTCAAAAGGGTTCGAAAGGAATTTGACCAATTCCCTAAATCTATCAACCTCGAGCCATATTGAGTTGAACTTGAAGGGACTGGGTAGATATTTTCCCATGGAGTTTATTTCTAATAATATGGGGAGATGATTAGAGTCTCATCCCATAGGCACCCACTGTTTTAATCTTATTTCCTCTCTCAGAACAACTTCTGTGACAAGGAATCTATCTCTCCTCTTTACAACTCTCTCCCCCCCCTATCCTTTTATTGCACCAAGTTGGTCGAAGCTTCATAGGTTCAATATCAAATAATCCAATTGCCTCTAATTTCAAAATAAAGAAGACTAATAATGGTTCAACATGAGTTGCTTATCCCCATACTCTAGTCCTCCCCAAAAATAAAGTCAAGTCCCCTCCAATGATCACCAAATCTTGTCTTAACACATCCATCATGAATAATTTTTCCTAGTAGGCTTGTTTAGCGCTATAATGACCATAGAGGTTTATGACTGTGATTTATTCACCTAATTCTTGAGAATACATCTCCATGCCTATCCCTAATTCACATGACTAAATATTAGTTACCAAAATGGTCCTTTCTTTCCAACCAAAAATCAACCCCCATGAATTTTCCTCTAGCATCAATAAAAGAAAAATCCCATCCCCCCAATAATTTCTCTAGTTTAGCCATAAATTTAGACCATATCCCATAGTTTCTTGTAGTATTATAATATCAGGATTGTGGAGATCCACCAACTTCTTCAGGGACAACTTTTTTGAAGGATGCCCCAACCCTCAATAATTTAAAGAGAGGAATATCATGGCTTAACCTCTACAACGGAATTTTCTCTAAGATCCCCTAATAGAGATTGTTGTTTTCTAGATTTCACTTCAGATTTTTCTTTATCTTATGCAACAAAAATGTAAGATTTTCTTCCTCAACCAGATACCTTTGTATTTTCCTTGTCCAACGGACCTAGACCTCCTCCTACATCCCCCTCACCAGTAGCCATCACCTCTTTTTTCGATCTTAAATTATATATACGACCTTATTCAATAGGATGATCATCAATGTAACATTTTACAGGTTCCACCAACTAATCAAGACATGTCTCATCATAGGTAAGACTCTCAGCAAAGGATCCCTCTGCAAAAATGGGGTGTTTTTCAACCAATAGATGAGATATGTCTGCAAATAATATTTCATCCTTCAGAATGGAAACCTCTCCCCAGGGACTAAAATGAGGACCCTCCACAGAAAAATCCTTAAATATATTCAAACCTGAGTCATCACCCAAAATTGGGATAGAAAGGCCAAGATCCATGAGAGACTTACTCGATTCCATTGTTTACGAATTTGTCTCTATAATGCTTACTCACAAATAATCCTTCAACTGGTAAGGACTCAAAGTAGATTCGCCCCCTACTGTTGAATTTTCCTTTGGTCCATCAATATTTGTTCTATCTTGAACACCCTTTATCTTTGAAGATGAAAGTGTCTTCTTCCCTGTCTCCAAATTTTCTTTGCCTATGCACCTAAAATTTCCTCCAAGCTCAATGGGAGACCATCATTTTTAACTCACACCATTTTCCAAAAAGGGATATCACAATTCTACACTATGTGCCCATATAGGTAACACCTCACACCTTTGAAGGGGACCCCTAGATAGTATATTTTTTTAATATAAGTAAAAGGATTGTTTTGTAAATTCAATTCCCCCGCCAGTCCTTCCCACATATCTAACCCTACTAACACTTTCTCCACTGACATGAGACCTGAATCTAAGAAATTCATTTCCATGTCCAATAAAATGACAATATTATTGTTAATTTCCTTAAAGACTTCATAAGACCAAAAAAATAAGGGTAATCCAGGAAATTTCACTCGTATTGGTGTGAACTCCATTTTCTCAGTGCGAGCATTGAAAAAAGGTGTCCTATTCTTCAACTATAGAGGAGTGGAATCCCATTTCCAAATACCCTTCCTAGTATTCTATGTGTCCTATGAAAAACCAAACAAAAATCCCATCCAACCTCACAAGAGAATAAAAAAACTTTGGAGAATAACTCAAAAATGTGTTCCATGCTTCCTTTACCCAAATTCAAAGGTCATGTTCACACATACGATGCCTGAAGAACCTTCCAACCAAAGCTTGTTCTGAAATTCCTACTACTTCATGCATATTTACATCGTCACCAAGCACCAACCTTCAATCCCTTCTATCTTACACACTTTACAAGTTTATTTTTGTGTCCCCTTAAATATACCTTCCTATCACTCTCATCAAAATTTGAAGTACCAACACAAGTGTATGTATAATTCCCCACCTGAATAGATTCCCTCATTGAGGCTTCAGGCATGAAATGATAAGCCCCAGGGACCTATCCTTTACCTATGGAAATCACTCCTTCCTCATCCACACTTGACTATAACTCTAAACCATTTTTAGCTATATAAGTACCCAAAAAATGACTTGAAGTGATCAACGAGGCAAGAGAAGAAACTGCCACTTCTATATTCTTCATCTCTCCTTAGGAGTATTTTACCCTGAGTGACTCTCCACCTAAGCTCTAAAAAAGCAGGCTTGGATAACCACTAAAAATAAACCTCTCACCGCACCCTAACACTAGTCCCGAGTGAAACCCTCCATACAATGGCTCCTTTATATGCCAAGAGGTGTTTTTTATGCCTCCTCCCAAGGATAATCCTACCTCCTTAATTCCTATGACACCAAATTCCTATGGATTATCATCTCGAAAATTCTTTGGAAATCTAGATTTATGGTTGACCAATATAATATCCAATCAACAAGGCTCACTTCCCTTGTACTGGTTGACAAGTTGGTTGATCCATCCTATTTCAAGACTGACTGGGCCTCTGGGAATTAAAAGTGAATCCCTTAGGAGGACCTCAAGCACATTTAAGTTGGCTCCTCCATTAACTTCCTCGCATGGATGAGAGACTAACAAAGGGTTTATGTTGGACTCGTATCCTTCTTTTGATCCAATCAAGGAGGCAACTGCTACCTAGACCAACCTTGGAGTAGCCCAAATATCTTTCCCCTAGAAAGGGTTTGGAGAGTAATCCACCAAATTGGAATTAATTTCCATGGGACAGTTAAAACATCTAGATAACCCCGACTAAAAATCATTTTTCCAAAAATATCCCACCTGGGAAAATCCTAGAGTGCATAATTCTGCGGTCTGCACATTATCCCTCCTTCTTCAGGCCTCAGAAACAACATTTTTACCATTTTTTATTGTTACTTATAAATCTCATCTAACCCTTATATTTTTTATTTTTTTTGTCTCTGTCCCCTTTTTTCATAGGTGAGGCCTTTCTACAGGTGTGCAAGTGACCTCTACAGGTGGATAGGTGGTGGCTTGAATAGGTGGACAGGTGATTGGAATAGGTCAGTGGGATTCTTTTCCCACTACTTCTTCTCTTTCTTCTAGATTTCTCTGGGTAGTTCTCTTAGGGTTTCTAGGTTGTTTCTGGGTCATTTCTGGTTTGATTCCAAGGGTGTCTTGAATACTTACAAGGGTTTTGGGCTATATATACCAAGGGTTTCAGTCTTGTTTATAGAACAAATTACAACATTTTCAATCAAGTGGGTGGGTAGGTAGGCCCAAAGTGTACATCACCGCCTTGGGGATGTATGATCTAATTATTAGTATGGATTGGCTAGAATCACATTGAGATTTTGTTTATTGTTTTGTGAAGAGGGTGCTTTGTCTAGATGATTAGGGAAGGTCAATTGAGATCCACTGTATCAATAGGAACATGTTTGTATGTTTTATATTGATAATGAAAGTTAAACTTTTCATGAGGAAAGGGTGTCTATTGTATGTAGTGGAGGTAGTAAGTGAAAAGAGGGGACCCTCTCTAGATTAGTATGCGGTTTTTCCAGAATTCAAGGATGTTTTTATAAAATATTTTCCAAGTTTACCTCTTGAGACGGAGCTTGATTTCATAATTGAGATAAAACCTAGTGCGAAGCCAATTTCCAAGACACTATATAGGATGACAACTCCAAAATTTTGTGAGTTATATATGAAATTGAAGGAACTTGTGGGCTTGGTACTTATAAGGCCCAGTGTTTCACCTTGGGGTGGACTAGTAATATTTTTCAAGAAGAAGGATGGTTCGTTACGATTTTGCATAGATTATAGGGACTTTAATTGAGCCACAGTGAAGAATATTTACCTAATACCTTAGATAGATGATCTCTTTGATCATACATGAGGAGCAATATTTTTCTCAAAAATCGATCCACAATCAGGGTATCACCGTAAGGATTAAGGAAGGAAACATTCCTAAGACCACCTTCTGGACTCATTTTGGGCACTATGAGTCCATAGTGGTCCCTTTCGGTTTAACCAATGCACTAGTTGTATTCATGATCCTCATGAATGGTGTATTCAAAAAGTACTTAGACTGCTTTGTGCAGGTCTTTCTAGATGATATTCTCATCTATTCCCGGAACGAAAGAGAACATGAGGAACACTTGCAATTAGTGCCTCCATGCTTAAGATAAAACAAGTTGTATGGAAATTTGTCAAAATGCTCTTTATTTCATAAAGAGATTCACTATCTTGGTCATAATATTCCAAGAGAAGGAATTTCAATGGATTCAGAAAAGATGATGGCCATAATGGATTGGCTAGTGACGAAAATTTCTCATGAGGTGAGAAGCTTCATGAGGCTAGCTAATTATTATCGAAGGTTTGTGGAAGGGTTCTCAAATATTGTGAAACCCATCACTACCTTATAGAGCGAGGGGATTGGGTATCAGTGGACACATGAATGTGACACAACATTTGTTGATCTTAATATATTACTAACCATTGTGTCAATCCTAGGAGTGCATGATATGAACAAATACTTCACAATCTATATGGATTCCTTTAAGGAAGGGTTTGGCACTATGTTAATTCAATATGGGGGAGTGATAGTGAATGCATCAAGGAAGTTGAAGAAACATATGGAACTTTATTCTACTCATGATTTAGAGTTGGTAGTTGTGATGCTAGATCTAAATATTTGGAGGAATTATCTTGTTGGGTGAATCTTTGAGCTCAAAATAAATCACAAAATATTGAAGCATCTCCTATCTCAAAGGGATCTAAATGTTAGTGATGGATAAAACTTATGAGTGAGTATGATTTTGGAATTTCATACATAAATGAAAACGAGAATGTGTTGGTTTATTCCATGAGTAAAATACCATGTATATTCTCCCTGGTTCCCTTAAAGTTCAATTTTAGGGAGCCAGTATCAGTACAACTTCTTAGAGATAGTTGGTATTTGAAGGTTACTTAATCCCTCCCAAATGGGAGGAAAATATAACTGAATTTTAAAGGATATTTCCTTGAAGCAAATAGATTTTTGAGATTTCAAAGAAGGATGTACATACCTGAGGACGAAGATATTTGAAGAACTATCCTCAAGGAATCCCATAGAGATTTGTATTGTGTGCATCCTAGTGTGAAGAAAATGCCATGAAGAATCGTTTCTTCCAAGAAGGCATGAAATGTGATGTAGTCCATTTTTTGCTAAGTGTCTTGAGTATCAGCAGGTGAAGGGTGATCTCCACCACCCAATAGGACTCCTACAACGACATGGAATTCCTATGTCTAAATGGTTAGTCATTTCTATGGATTTTGTTGTGGGATTTCCACTCATGTCACAAAGGAATAATGTCATTTTGGTTATAATTGATAAGCTAACCAAAAGCACAAATTTTATTCCAGTTAGAGAGACTTATGATGTCATCGATGTGGCATGCATGTATATAAGTGAATTTATTCATCTGCATGGGTTACCTAAGAATATCATTTCAAATAGAGACTCTTGGTTTATGTCTAGTTTTTGGACAAGTTTGCAATCAACGTTGGGGACTCAGTTGAACTTGAGAAAAACATATCATCCTGAAATGGATGCGAATACATAAATAGTGAATAAGGTTATGGAAGACATGCTTTGGATTATGTTATGGATAACCAAACCCATTGGGAGAATTACCTACCTTTGGTGGATTTCTCTTACAAAAACAATTTTCATATCTCAATCAGAATGTCTTCTTATCAAGCTTTGTATGGAAGGCCATGTAAGAAACCATTGAGTCGGGAAAATTTAGAGGATTGAGTGATAGTAGGGCTAGAATTTATTCAAGAGATGGAGGTGCAAGTGATTCATATCATACAATGATTAAATGAGGCACGTGTTAGACAGAATATTTATGTTGATACATGTAGGACTGAACAAAGTTATGAAGTAGGAGATCTGGTTTGTATTCATATTATGTATAATAAGTGTACCATTTGGTTTGGAAAGTGGAAAAAGTTGTCACCTCAATTTATAGCAATGTCTGAAATTTGAGAGAGAATTGGACCAGTTTCCTATCATCTTGTACTATCATCCCACTTTCATACAAATCATGATGTTTTTCATGTATTTGTACTATGATATTATGTTTCCAAGGAATCTCAAAAATTGAATTGGAAGGAATTATAGGTCTCAGACATGGGAACCATTAATCATATTGGACTGTAGGGTATGAAAACTCAAACATCATTTGGTGGACCAAGTTAAGGTCTAGTGGGACAAGTATATACCAAGATTTTCTACTTGGGAGGATGTAGAGACCATACGACAAGATCATCCCCCATTTGTTTTACTATAACTTTGGGATGAAATTTCCCAAAGGGTGGGTGTATGTAATTCCCCATTTTGACCTAGACAACTAAACTCACTTATGGCCTGATTGTATTTTCATTACATATTATCTATGGAACACTATTAAACATTAGCACTTCAAATTATAGACATGTGGACCTAAGTATGTGTAAATACTATGAATGATCATTGTTATATTGTTAAAAATGTATCTTATATGATTTACTCTAGCATGCAAGTTTTCATTGAAGGATCTTGGTACGTGGATATTGGGTTTAATGATGTGATTTAAATGAAATCATATGTTATTATAATATGGTTATACATGATCTCGTGTTGTAAGCTAACCTATAGATTGAATGGGATATATAATATCCAGGGAAGTGCAATGGTAAGTGATTGATGCCATGGACATAATATGAGAAATGGTATGATATGAATCATCCTTATGTTAATTTATATTGGTTCAAATGCATTTCTATGATATTTGGGAAAGTGTAGGTTTTTCAGGTGGCACGACTACCTAAAACTGGATATTTGATGACAAATCTCCCAAAACAAAGCATTGCAGTATGGTCCATGATAGGGTGTTGACACTAGTTCTATCAGGAGTGGAGG
The DNA here is from genome assembly GCA_032191745.1 of Picea mariana. Taxonomy (NCBI): domain Eukaryota; kingdom Viridiplantae; phylum Streptophyta; class Pinopsida; order Pinales; family Pinaceae; genus Picea; species Picea mariana. The sequence continues at coordinate 6,580 of JASDQU010224755.1, read as the reverse complement.
AGGAATTTATTATCGTTTATCCTCCAAAATCTGGATTCATGGGAGAATTGTGTTAAGTCACGCTGCCCTAGATGTGTGATCACAGTTGTTAGTTTCATGTTGGGAAAGCTTGGCCAAGGTCGTTGACACTTTAACTTATGGGTTCTATCTGGACTCGGGTCAATATAGTTGACACTCCAGTATATTCTAGTAGAGAATGGATAGGATCGGGAAGATGGAATTAAGTTAGGGAGGCATGGTGTTCCGAGTAGTTGAGAGTGTTGTTGGTTTTTAGTCATGTAACCGTAGTTCTTGACTTATTCCTTGTTCTTTTGTATTAAATTATTAACTCAATTACGATAATCTAGGAAATTGTTTCATTTATATTATATTGTTGTTACTAATGAACTTATGTTATTATGATTGGTGTGCATGATTGATTAATTCATTATGATATTTGTTGCAGTATAAATTTGGTTGTGAGCATGCATGAAACTTGCATTAGGTGTGATGGTTATTATCATTATTACACGCACAAGATATGTTGTTGACTCAAATTTTTGTCACCTATTAAAAATGATTACAAAGTGTTGTGAAGCCCATTATAATTACTAGTATATAGCTAATAGGTGGGGTCCCCAAGGTTTAAAATAAAAGCATTGGTCTTCCAAGGTTTTCCTCAGTACAATATACTTTAGTTTTGTCCTCTTTAATAAAATGGTTCATGGTTATCTTTCTATGCATATGATTGATGTTGAAAGATTACTTGCATTTATGAAAGTGAAAAAGGCTCCATGTCTTATAGTACTGCGACAACATTCATGAAAGATATCCAAGATAAATTGATCCAAGCCAAGCATGTGATTTAAATTCTGAATCTTTTGACATGCAGTTGGCTAGAAAATTCTATACATATGGTTGGCATTATATATCATGCATACTTTTAAAGAAAAAGTTTGGGTCAATTCATGATCACATGGTTTTTACATCTCCTTAAATATCCATAGAGCTCGATATATGAATATTTCATATACCATAACTCATTTTAATTTGGGCCATGTTATGATGGGTATTATCACAAGTTGTCTCAAAAATTTGGTTGTTATATCGAGGCCTGGATTTGGTGATTGGTGTGGTTTTATAGAATATTGCTCGCATATAGTTCATTGTTTTTCCTTGTTCCTAGATATATAGGTTTTAAATGGTGACATATTTTTGAACCCTAACCATGCTCTGGGCCTCACAAGCTCAAACCTAGGTTGTTTGAATCAAATGAAATAATTCCATTTTCATTTGGAATATAAAGCTTTTGGAGATCTAAATATGATTGTGAATTAAGCTTTCATGATGACCATCTCTTCACTTCAATTAGGATTGGGATGTTAAAGAAAATATTATGCTTTAATGTTGATTTGAGTCTGACCAAACTAAGTCTAAAAATATGACAGTTCTAAAAACTTGGTCTTCAAAACCATTACCGCAAGCTACAAGCCATAGATTATTTTAGGCACTAAATTTCTCAAATGGGCTAATTTTCCATGGTTTTTCCCAAAACAATATTCTCCAATTTCCATTTTTTCTAAAAACAATTTTCCCAAATCCCATAGAATAAAATTATTTTACATTAAAAATTGCTAAAATTTTATAAAAACTATATAGAATCCTTATAAATTTGAATATTTTTACCAAACTATCGCCAAACATTTTACATTTTACATTTTGCATATTAAGGACTAGTAAGATTAGCCCAGGTTTCTACATTTTAATATAAATTTCCATCCTTAAAATTATTCGTGCTACAAGCTCGGACTTAAATTCTCAGATTCAAACTCATGATGACTTTTTACACAAGATATGACCCTTCTTATTGTCTTCCTCAATCTCTTTCAATTTTTTATCAAAAAGTCTTTGGGTCAAATGATACATGCATAAAATTTGGTATAATTGGTTTATCAGTTGTTATTTGATAGCATGGAATGGTTGGCAATTTTTGATACAGAGTTGTGATGATAAGATTGGTGCATGCCTCTTATATTTGGTTTGATAATGGTTTATGTTATTTTGGTTTATGGTTATGGTGTAACAACATTATCAATTGGAAATAATTGAGGTCATATGTTAATAAAGGTCATTGCATAGCCAATAAAAATGATTTCATGATGATTTTAAATTATATAATGATTGTGTTTTAAAGTTGTTATGTAGACTTCACACTTCTCCATTAATTTCATTTTACATAAGTTATTTGTTTTTATTCCCACTCAAATAAAATCCATTTTTGATGTTTTTCTCCTTTGTCCACAAAATTAAGAAAATGCATCATTCAATGTGATGGATGAGAATGATTTGAACAAAATGGTATGGATTGTCTATAATAATTATTTATTTGTTGTTTTAAAATGGTTGGTTTTGATTTGGTAAAGTCAAAGGCAATCAAGACAGTTTTCGGTTGATGACATTTGTAATGAAAGTCATATGGATGGTTATATAGACTCAATATCCCTCATTGATTTCATTTTACATAAGTTATTTCCTCTCAAATCCCATTCACTTAAATTTATGTTTCCATTCTTACCATGTCTATATAATTAAGATGAAGGGAATTTGAAATAAATATAGTATGAATGTATGACCAACATTATTAATTAGAGGCAGAGTTTTATTACAACATATATGAATGATTGAAAAAGACTTGGGAATTATTCTAGTTGATTGGTATTGTGATAAACACTTGCAGACATGGTTTGAAATTAATTTTGGATAGTCTTATGTATGGAAATATTAATCAGCATATATGAATTTCAGATTTGAGTGTTGTTGAATGAATGTTTACAAAGTTATACTTATGTCCCTATTTTAACTTTTCTCTTTCCCTTCTCGTTTGTGTCGCATAGTTGTGTTATCTCATAGCCAATTTAATCATGATGACAAATTGTGTTAGATGTTCTATCTTACTGTATTTTATACTTGTACCAATTTTACTATCATGTATATAGATGAGATTTGTTAGCAAGGGTAGAAGTAGAGGAGAAAATAGAGGTATAAGAGGAAGATTTCCTAATACATTTTGGAAACCTAGGGGGCATAAGAAATTAAGGTTCTCTATTCACTTTGATAATGACTCTGATGAATCTCAGCAACTGATCCAAATTGGACATTTAAATCTTGGTGGATAACATGTTTTTTCTTAGCCCCAAGTACCCCTAATGTTATCTTGCAACCTCACACTAGTGTTATTAACGTTCATGAGTCCCTTGTGTAGCCTCATAATGATGGATGGGATGGAATACATGTCAATCCTTATTCTAGTGAAAATCAATGGCCCATTGACCCCCCTCCTCCTCCAATTCATACATTTGCGGCTAATGCATCTTTTCCCTCTCCTCGGGTTCACCCAATATTACCATTTCACAATGTTTCTACACATGATTCTATGCCTCCTCCTCCAAAATATCACAAAATTACACTAGATGGATCTCGGGTTGAAAAAGGAAAGCAACCAATTACTTCTACCAACATGGCCAAGTCTTCTTCCTCTTCTCATTCCAAGATAAAATCAGCAAGTAGTGGTAAGAGAAGTTTAAATGATTTTCATCCAGAGGTAGCCTGGTTGAAAGAAAATGTGTCTCAATATGAGGACTTCATCAAGGAAAGGGAAGAATTTTTTAGAAAGAAATTCCCTAGGCTATTTTGATTCTGTTTATTATGACTTTTGACTATGACACTATTTTGGACAGATGGATGAACCATGATATTTATTTTTGAAACTTAAACTAACATGTTTTATTTATGAGAGATGCAAGTGATATATGTCATGGTGTTTTGAATGCATGTTTATGGTATGCTATATGATGCTGATATTTTTGTATTTGATTATTATATTGTTGAGCGACAAGGAAAAACTAGAATTATTTTTTGAAATAAGAGATGCATAATAGAGGGGGACCCCACCTATTTAGTTATTATATGGTTGAAATAATGAATGTAGGTAATATTTTCATGAGAATTGGGTTGGAAGGAAAATTTTGTTTTTTCCAAAAGTTAAACGTGTTTGTCGAATTTTTTGTGTCCAACAAAGAAGTTTTCGACCGAAACAGTTTTCAACCGAAAAAAACTTCGATCGTAAACACCATTCATTTGAAAAACTTTCAACCGAAAAAAACTTTCCGGCCGAAAAAAAATTTATATATATCAAGCCCTGTGACCATTAAACAGTTTTGGTTCTTGTCATTGTTTCATCTATTAGATCCATTGTTCCATCCATGTCCATTGATGCACTAAACCGGTCCATTGTTTCACCATTCATATCCATTGTTTCACCATCTCTGTCCATTGATGCACCATCTTTGTCCATTGTTTCACCATCATTGTCCATTGATGCACCATCTATGTCCATTGTTTCACTATACGTGAGATCTACTAGCATAGGCATGAGCACCTAAGCAAGCGGTCGGATAAGGTGGAAAACGAGTAAGAAAAAAAAATAGCAGGTTGTTAAATTAGTGTATTCTAGTTGCATGTTGGTAAATTAGAGATATTTTTGCACAAATTTGCATTAGGAAAAGTATCTATGGATACAATCTTACCTTTGTCTTTCTAAGTTGGAAATATGATCTCTTGTCTTTTGGCGCACTGGTCTTCTTCCCCTCACATTTGAACCTTCTTCCTCTACCTTCTCCTCCTCTCCCTCTTCTTCCATTAATGAGGATTCCATTAGATAGATACCAAATTTGAACAAACTCGAGTTGTTCATTGTGTTATAATGAACAAACTCCAAGGGAGGAAAACTTTCATACATACAAAAGAGCTATAATTTTATTGATGTTATTGAAGTGTTGTAATTTTTATAATATTAATTTAACAAAGTGGTATTTGTTTGTTTGAAAAATTAGCTAATTGGAAAAGTTTACAAGATTTATGAGTTTGAAGTTCTTGCATCCTTCTTAGACGTTAATATAACTAGGCATTTATATATAAATTAATTAATTAATTAATTAATAGAATTATCTAATATGTGGCATCCCATATCAGCAATTATGAATATCCTAAAGTCTTGAATTCAACAAGCGGACATGCACATGAAGGACAAGAGTCCTTCTCATTTCGCACTAAGACAAAGAATTGATATGATATGGACTCAAAGTTGTGCAATATGTTGGAATTTTTTTTATATTATTAAGTTTTGAAAAGTTTTTTTGGATTAATAAAATGAGAGGTTCAATAATGATACCAATGAATTTGTTTTATGTCCAAGGTATAAAGATACCCGACATTTGGTTAAAAATGCATTTCCATCAATCCCACTTCCTCTGTTGTCGACAATATAGTCTCTTATGTCCCTCCTAGCTAGTCTTACAATGGAACAAAACTTCTTGATATAGATAATTGTTATATAAAGTTTGGATATAAATCCAACAGATAAATTCCTACATAAGTTGAACAAAAAAATTTAGATGAAGAAAGTGTATATGTCCACTGATTAATTAACTGACTCTATTATGAAGACAGAAGTGTTAAGGGTAGTAGCTGCCCACAATGCTTGTTCTATATTCACGCCTTCCAACTTCTCAACAAATATACTTGTCTTCTCTCAATACTTTTCAAAAACTTGTCACAAACATGTCTTCTCTATCAATACTTTTCAAACAACCAGTCATTGCCCTCTTATAAATTAACTCTCATAATTCTCATGCACATCATAGTTAGGATTTCTATTCAAGGCAAGACAATGAGGCATAAACTCTATCATTTATTTACCTATTAGCAGAAAAAATGGGATTCATTTTCTCTTGGATTCTATTAGTCACTGCCTTTCTTGGAACAACTATAGTCAGTGTTGGCATTGTTGCAATATTGGTTTTCATTGATGTCAACTCTTGAAGAAGCCTCGATCGTGTGGTTTTGTTACCCGAATTTGATTGAGGAATATAGACATGAAGGACAATATAGATGCAGATAATACACTCATAGATGGATAGTTCATTTTGTTTTCGGTGATATGTGGTACGTCATGTAGTTCCTCACTGTTACACGTCAAAATTGCTCAGTTGGATAAGTGTTGCATTGTCCCTCTCAATTGTCATAAGTGTCGCATCAACTTTCGCAAGTGTCGCAAGTTGATCACTAGTGTCGCAAAAGATGTTCAGACATACTGCCATGTCAACGACACTAAGGAAGCACTTATAACATCTCACATGATTGATTTGAAGGAGAAGAACTGGTTTACTGGAGTCAAATAACTCTTGACACCTGAAAGGAACCCTGAAACAAAGGTTTTGAGGGGGAGCGCTCTTCCACTTCAGCTCTGGAAGCACTGGCGCTTCCCTATAGTGCCTCAGGGAGCATTATAACGCTCCCCATCCCCCTTTGAAGGAGCGTTGCTCATCTTGAGAGCGCTGGCGCTACCCCAAGGCTTTCCAAGGAGTGCTACAACGCTCTGATGCCCCTTCTAAGGGAGCGCTGCCTAATCTGAGGCAGTAGTTGGCCCGTTGAGGAGAATAAGGGAAGGATCATTCGAGATTAGGAGGCAGTTGTGCTCGAATTCTTGGTTTCATCAACAGATCCCTGATCTAAGGAGAAGGTTCCCAACTTGTTCTAAAGA
>JASDQU010224753.1:0-17576 GCA_032191745.1 Picea mariana | reverse complement strand
CCTAACATAAAAAACATCTATATCGTGGCCTAGATACAAAATGATAGTAGTTGGTCAATCATTGACCATTTCCACCATCAGGAGCATCCTGGAAATCTATCTTTCTTCTCTTACTTGAGGATGCACCTTGAGAGGTTCTAGGCCTAGGCGTGCTTCGACGCTCTAGAGACTGCACAAATAATAAACAATGTTATAAGCTTTTTTCATCAATGAATTAATAGGAAAGGAAATTGATACTTTGTAATTTAACCTAAGACAACTCACCACATATGAAACTATCAATCACGAGGGTGTTCCCCTCCTCTATTACCCAAATCTGTTCGCAATGACACCCTGCATCAGTTACAAGGATCATGTCAAGAAAATTAAAAAAATATACGTAAAATAAAATTCATAAAACATAAAAAATTATCATCAATGCATTATTTCACCATGAATATATTATGCATCAATGGATATTCACTGGCAGATGGATAACTAGGTTGTACAACATACTCCGAGACAACCTCTACTGTGGAAGTCTCTGTTGATGGGGCCGAAAGTGGTGGTGGGGGTGAGTGGAAGACAAGTGGGCTGCAATGGACCCTCATAGGTTGTACAAGTGATTCCAACACCCTAGGCCTAGATAAAGGTAACCTGGAAGAAACACCCAAGTGCCTAGGGGGTGTGATACTACTATACCTAGCAAATATATCAACGACCTGTATACATATGAATAAAATTGAACTATTAGTACCAAATAGTGAAATTCAAAAACATAAACATAAACAATTTGAGAATTATATGATATTTATCTTTACACATGATACATGTGATGTTGGTGACTTGTCCATCCCACATGGACAATTCTTGACATTGCCTGGTGCCAAATCCTGTAGAAACATGAGAACATATAAAAAAATTGAGGATGTCATAAAATAAAGAAATGACTATGTTGAATCTATCAAACGTGATACATACATGTGTGTATGGTGCACCCTATGAACATGTTGCCTCTACTGTTGCATTAGTGGTGGGGCTAGGAACTGATGCATCCATAAGCATAGAGGGTCTGTTGTTGGGACGCAACAACTACAAAAAAACATACAATCAAATATCTATATAAATACACAAAATAAAAAATACATATATAATGATGAAGAACATAGAGAGGGTTAAGATACTAAACTCCTTCATGAATCTATGCTATCCATTGGGATCTATAGGCCCATATCATGTCTACATGTAGCTCAAGGATCTATGAGGCTCACATGGATGATTGTTATGTCCATGTTCCCTCTCGTCATTGTACTCTTCTGTGCATGTGGATGCTCCAACCCCTCTATCAATGTCACTAGGAGACACCTCCTACCGAAATAGTGCAACAAAGCTACTATGTTGCACGAAGCTATGAGTCAATGATGAGATGACTAGTTTTACTTGTTGCACGTTATCTGCAACAAGAGGATGTTGGGTAGGGGGGTCAGGCCTTTGCCTGAGGGGACAAGGACCTAACACAGATTCACTCCTGGCATGCTCTCAATCCTGTGTGGACCCTTGACCCACCCCATGGAATTCATCAATGTCAATGTAGTTGACATGCTTACCCATAATAAAATCATCCTATAATTTTCTTAGAGAATATAAGGGAATCTCCGTGTTATCGCAAGGAGGTTTATCAAAAACCATATACCACCTATCCATACAGTTTTGAATATTTTGGGGATGGATGCATAAGTTAATGGAGATGTGTTTCTCAATCAATGGTAGTTCTTGTCCATTTCTAGGATCCCTAAAAATAAACAATATTTGTTGTTTTGAAATGCCTAGTTCTTTCACTTGGTTTCTTTCCAAACCAATGCTATAATACTCACACATTCTTTCCCTATAATTAAAAATAGAGGTCAATTTACCTTGGGCACTTGAAATGGATTGCACAATGATGGCCAAAGAAGTGGCCAAGGAGACTCTGTTAGGGTCTCTAGTCTCCCTTAATTGTTCCTCAAGGGTTTGTAATATAACCAACTCCTCATCAATTTCAGTGTTTACATTGTGTGGTGGTGGTGGGTTGGGGTTTTGATCTTCGTGGTTTTCTTCCGAGTGGTTTAAATTTTCTTGAGGTTCCATTGTATTATATATGCTGCAATTTAAAATCCATGGCATGTAAATTAGGTTCCTTTTTATTTAAAATACAAAATTACATTTTTTTTTTTAATTTAGATTATTGGGAGAAAAAAACTAAATTGGAATGACTAAATTGGATTAAAATTAAGAAAAAGTGTAACATACCTGGAAACGGTGGCAATAAACTCCGTTTCTTACTCCTCTCTAGCTCCACTATATTTTCTCAATGAGAGAAATGCGAGCGTGATTTGTGCACAATGGGCAGAAATCACGCTCGATCCCTTTAAATAATTTTATCATTAAGAACACACACATGTTGCTAAGACCGCGCACATGTACTTAAGACCGTGCACACGCTCTTAAGAATAAGCACACGTTCCTGCCACTAAACCAATGTGTAAATTAACATGGATGTTTGACCACATCCAAACCTATTGGGTATAGGAATGCATGCTTGTTCCTAAGAATGCACACACGTTCCTGTGAGTGTGCTTTCTTACTCATGCCCTTTCCACTTTTTTGGACACAAACGTCTTGCACTCACCCTCATGTCATTGCTTGTATTTGACATTGAATTTCTATAAGATATCATGAAATTGTTAATGGACGTGATGGATTAGTTCTACAAGTTTAATTTCTCTCTTTTCTTAAGTTTGGACATGGGAGGTCTCTTCCCATGTATATGCAATAGATGAACTATGCCATTTGGGGTCAATGACTAGAAAGCTATGCATACTTGAAAATGATTGCACCCAATAGAACTATGAATGGATTTATTATATATCTACTAAACGTAAGGAAGGTTTTCACCCCATGTATATGGATTCTTGGATTTGTACATTCTTGTGAAATTGGGTTGAAAATTTCATAGAGAAGCTAGAAACAATAAACAACTTACAAAGTTGAGAGAAAAATTGGAGAGAAAGAATAAATAATTTTAATTAACCACTAATACACACTCAAAGAGTGAATAATTTACCATATATATAATCTACATGCTCAAACTAATGTTCCATAGTAGTATTTTAGAGAGATGTGGACATACACTGGTAGAAACATGACCGTGAACTTCCACCCAGTCCCAGTTAATCGAACATGCAGTCATCAATTAACTATATCAAACAAGTGGAGTGGAGAGAATATCATGCATGCACATGTGTAGTGCTCTCCTATCCTCATGCATGGGAAGTGTGCCCTCTTGGTGATTATTACAAGGTGAGAATGTAACATTTGGTGATAATATCGAGGTTTCCATGCCATACTTGACTCCACTAGTCTAACTGAAGTACATATGAGTAATGATTGAAGAGGATGTGGTTCCCTCATATAGGAGAGAATATCTCAAACCAAAGTATACCCTCAATATAGAATAATGAACATGGGAAAATAAATACTAGGTGGGTTTGTAACATCTCCAATACCCCCCCTGAAGTACTACTAGGGAGTACACAATGAATGGGTCCTGACAAGAAGACATGTTAGATACTCATTTTAAAATGCATCTAAGAGACCTAGATCAACTAAAAAAGAGGAAAGAGGGAAAATCACACGGAACCCCCCCCCCCCTCCTCAAAATACGATGCTAATTAGGACTGCTTCTTTGCAATTGAGTTCTTCATTCCAAGGAGACCTCACAATTGTGCTTGTTTCTACTCGATGAAGTTTTTGTTGAATATGTGTATGTTTGTATGGACCTGATTAAGTAAATTCACCAAGGAAGGTTTTCACCCCAGGTATATAGATTCTTGGATTTGTACATTCTTGTGAAATTGGGTTGAAAATTTCATAGAGAATCTAGCTAGAAACAATAAACAACTTAAAAAGTTGAGAGAAGAATTGGAGAGAAAGAATAAATAATTGTATTAACCACTAATACACACTCAAAGAGTGAATAATTTACAATATATATAATCTACATGCTCAAACTAATGTTCCATAGTAGTATTTTAGAGAGATGTGGACATACACTGGTAGAAACATGATCCTGAACTTCCACCCAGTCCTAGTTAATCGAACATGCAGTCATCAATTAACTATATCAAACAAGTGGAGTGGAGATAATATCATGCATGCACATGTGCAGTGCTCTCCTATCCTCATGCATGGGAAGTGTGCCCTCTTGGTGATGATTACAAGGTGAGAATGTAACATTTAGTGATAATATCGAGGTTTCCATGCCATACTTGACTCCACTAGTCTAACTGAAGTACATATGAGTAATGATTGAAGAGGATGTGGTGCCCTCATATAGGGGATAATATCTCAGACCAAAGGACACCCTTAATATAGAATAATGAACATGGGAAAATAAATACTAGGTGGGCTTGTAATATATCCAATACCCCCCCTGAAGTACTACTAGGGAGTACACAATGAATGGGTCCTGATAAGAAGACATGTTAGGTACTCATTTTAAAATGCATCTAAGAGACCTAGATCAAATGAAAAAGAGGAAAGAGGGAAAACCACATGGAACCCCCCCCCAAAAAAAATACAATGCTGATTAGGACTGCTTCTTTGCAATTGAGTTCTTCATTCCAAGGAGACCTCACAATTGTGCTTGTTTCTACTCGATGAAGTTTTTGTTGAAGAGGTGTATGTTTGTATGGACCTGATTAAGTAAATGCACCAATGAGATTTTTGTATCTATCCACTTTATCCAATTGGGAGGAAGAGAATAAATGAGGGAATTGTGTTCCTCATTCTTGGTAGATTCCCAATAAGGATTACCTTCAGCATCTACATCAGAATAAGGGTCAGATGCTAGAAAAATATAAAAATGCATGGGAATTACTGATTCTATGGCTATGAGAGCATGTGTATCTCCCTCAAATTGGGATCTCATCCTTTTAAGATTGGTAGAGTCACCCACAAGATCACCAATTTCTAGTAGAATGGACTGTGCCCATTTGGGTCTTGGTTCTATATCAATAGATGATTTCTCATGTACTTTCAAATAATATTCAAAAATCAGATCTAAAATCTGAGGCAAATGATAGGAAGTATTATTTCTAAAATATGTTTCAGGAGGTATTCGCGAATATTGTTCTTCAGTGGCTTTTCTATGGGCTTTGTCTTGGAAATATTTGGCATGCGTTCTCCACAATCATCCCTTTTCTCGAGTATGAAATCCAATTTGGTCCATACTTCATTTGGAGTTGTGAATGATTGAACATGGAATAACAATTCAGGAGAAATAGAAAAGTATATAAGTCAGAAAGGCATATCCTACTTGTTGAGAAAATGAGATTTCTCATCAATGGAATTGGGGTCTTCTTCGGTTCCCATAGTGATTCGATTTAAGCCTCTGCTTCTAGGAAGAAGAAGAATCTTTGGATTCCAATCAAAGTAGTTGTATAGGTTAAGAATGGTGGATGATGGAAATTCCATCCTTTGTGATTGCTTCAATCAGTTGTACCTATAATAGATAGTTTGCACACCTTATTCCTAGCATCCATGGGATTTGATACCGTGTGAAATTGGGCTGAAACCTACACAAAGAATCTAGCTATGAACAATTAACAACAAACTTGCAAAGTTGAGAGAATAATTGGAGAGAAAGAATAAAGAATTGTATTAACCACTAACACACACTTAGAGAGTGAATAATTTAAAATAGATATAAGATACATGCTCAAACTAATGCAACATAGTAGTCTTTTAGAGATATGTGGACATACATTGACATAAATTTAAGTGAAATGCCACCTAGTCCTAGTTAACTAGTCATGCAATCATTAGTAAACTATCTCACACAAGTGGAGTGGAGAGAATATCATGCATTCACATGTGTATCTCTCTCCTAGCCTCATGCATGTGAAGTGCACCCTCCTGGTGATGATTCCAAGTTGAGCATGGAACACTTGGTGGTAATACCAAGTTTTCCATGTGAGACTTGACTCCACTAGTCTAAATGAAGTACATCTTAGTAATGACTGAAGAGGATGTGGTTCCCTCATATAGGGAAGAATATATCAGATCAAGGGACACCCTAAACATAGACTAATGAACATAGGAAAATAAATACTAGGCGGACGTGTAATATCTCCAATAATTATAAGGATATGTACACTCATTTTGTTTATTATATTTTTATATCCATTAGTCTGGGGGTGTAAGGTAGTCAATTTTTCCATCTTGGTATCCATAATTGACCACATGATAGACTAAAAAATACCAAGGAATTTTTTTTCCCTATCTAAAACAATGGTTCATGGAAACTGAAAATGAAACCAAACATGCTCAAAGAAGAGCACAGTAGTGGCTTCCATTGTGATACTCTTCTTGCAAGATTCCAAAATGGCCATCTTAGAGAACAAATCAACAACCACAAATACAAAATTGTTACAATTCTTGGTTGAGGGCATATCAGACATACAATCTATGGAGGTTAAGTCCCAATGCTTATCTGGAGTACGTAGATGAATATACAACCCCTTCTTCTTGATGGAAAGTTTAGTAATGGAAAAAGTGGTGCATGATCTAATATACCTGTGGATGTATTGTTAAGGATTCAACCAATAGAAGTACTTATACATTATTACCAATGTTTTATCCATGTCGACGTACTTTGTGTTAATCCCTAGACAAAGCCCAATGTTAAGCCCTATATAAATCCCAGATATTGAGTTATTACATTTATGTGTTTTCAATTAGTCCCTTTAATTGTAATTGTACTCTTTGTCTCCTATATATACCAATGAGACCTAATTTTAGAATCATCTCATATTGTAAATTTGTTCTATTGTAAAAGAAGGTTTCCCCCTTTAAGAGGCTTATCTTTTATTCTTCTATCTAATTCTCAAGGATTAAATATATACAAAATAGAGCAATTATTGAGTACCTCATCAAGTGGAAGAACCTACTAATAAAATAGGTGACACAGGAAGATGAGTTCTTCATGCAAAAAAATCCATAGGTAATTAAAGTCTTAAGGGAAACACTTGTTTGAAGGGTAGGGGAATTTTAATCCCTACAAAAATCCCCATGTTAAGCCCTAGATACTAAGTTATTACATTTATATGTTGTCGGTTAGAACCTTTAATTTTTATTTTACCCTTTGTCTCCTATATATGCCAAGGATAACTATTTTTAGAATCATATCATCTTGTACACTCGATCTATTGTAAAAGGAGGTATACCCCTCAAAGAGGCTTATCTTTCATTCTTCTATCTAATTCTCAAGGCGTGGAGTTACTTCTCTTCCTATTTTTAGGCTATCATAACACATAACATCTTGTTTGTCACATAACACCATGTGACTTGACTATAATGTGCCTCCCAAATCAAGTTTTCACACTTGCCTAAGTGAACAAAGAGATGGCCCAAATGGAATAGAAGTCTACCTTGGAGGTGAAAGTTTAAAACTGGTTTATATGTGTCTAACATGTAGGAATGAAATTAGGATTTTTGTTGTATAATGTGAGTCACATAGAAGTGTTGTGTCCACAAGAATAACAAAGTTTGGTTAGTTCCACAACTGAAGGTTAACTAAACTAGTTTGCAACTTGATTTGTGCCACACTTCTTGTAGTTGATGTTCAAGTATAATCGTTGAAGGTATGTAGAACACTTATGATGGTGTTCATTATACAAATTTCTCAACATTTTAATGATTTGCATGGGTGTTATAGCTATATTTTGTCATCTTAATCGAATCCTATGAGCTTTTCCATTTCCAAACATTTAACTTAGTAGATTGAATCCATTCAAGAAACGTTTCTGAGCCCTTTAACTTATGCGCATGGCCTCCAAACATGAAACTTGCATGTATTTCTCGATTTTCTAGTTATCATCTCACATGAACTCTCAAAATGCACTAAAAAATTAAATATATGAAAAATTCATAGGACTCAAGCAGAGATCGTGAAAGCCATACACTTGTGAAGCCTTCGTATTGCTCTCCAATTACTTGGAACCATATCTAGCCCATACAAATAGGCATTACATGGATGGAGAAGAAGCTCAATGACACATGCACCACCCTTATGCTAAAGGAATGGTCTTTAGTTTCTAAGGAGTTTCTTTCCCTAGTTCCCTCCATAAGAGAATCCTCTTGATTCTCCAAGTTTGATCAAATATAGTGCAATTCTCTTGAACCATCCTTGGTTATAAAAAAGTAAGGTCTTGATCATTGTTGCAAGAGAAAGTATTATTCAAGATGTTGAGCTATCATATTTTGTTGTAGCCATTGTTGAATAAATATTATAGATCTCTCTTCTCCCTCTTGACCAACTGATTCCTTTACATTACTATGGTTTATTATAATTTGATTACAATTTTGAATTGTGGGGCCTAATTAACTTGAAAGTTGGTTTGGGTTTTTTATTATGGAATTTAATTTATTTGATTGAAATGCTTATCATGGATTTAGAAAGATAGTGTTTGTTTGCGAAGGAAGGATAGAG
This sequence comes from Picea mariana, assembly GCA_032191745.1. Lineage (NCBI taxonomy): Eukaryota > Viridiplantae > Streptophyta > Pinopsida > Pinales > Pinaceae > Picea > Picea mariana. The sequence continues at coordinate 9,067 of JASDQU010224753.1, read as the reverse complement.
TTGAAAACTTCCTCGTTCAAATTTTATCACTACAATTAAACTTCAATGTAACTACCATGTACTCCTCTTTATCTATTCTCTTGCATTTCTATTTATCTTTTATTCACCATAGAGAAAGTTAGATTGTGTTATATTTAACTATCTATTAAAGAGATTCCAAACCCTCTCTCCAAAGATCTACATTCATTTTTATTTAATTTACCTCTAATAGAATTGGGAACTTGGGGAAGAATTCATTGAATTCTTCCTCTTTTTCATTAACTTACTAGCCTTTTGCTAGTTTTTTGTTTCTTATTTATGCTAGCCATTCTTTGTTAAGTTTTGGAACAAAAATACAATATGACTTTGAGTTTTCTATCCATATTTTGGCCTACTCTATTAACCGTGTGTTAAATTATCTAGTATCATTCATGCATGACACTCAAATTGTAGTTCTAGATTGTATGAATACAAAGTTTCACGCTCAATTTGGATCTCTAAAGTTAGGTTGTCTATGCATAGTCCATGCACATCCCTATAACTTGCAAAAATTTTTGTAGGCTTCTTAACTCCTATTTTTATTTCTGAATTTTTTGAATTGAGCATCTTATTCTCTGCTTTAGGAGGCTCAATAGAGATAGTTTAAGAACTTTCCATTGTTTTTCATTGTTGAAAAATTGCAAATTTGGAAAATACATGGATATTTTCTTTTGGTTAATCTAGGAATATCTTAAGTATGATGGTGTATTTTTCATTCACTACATTTAAATGAAATATCATATTTCTTTCATTAGCATGCTCTCATGAAAATTGAAAAGGATTGCGTGAGTTCTTTGAAATATTTTCCTTAAAAATTTATATTTCATTTAAGGTTTGGAAAGGTTTGCCTGGTTTTTGTATTTATCATAAGTTTGATTTAATTCAAGTAACTTCTTTAAGTTTAACATGATATTTCTGTTTACAAGATTTACCTTTTTGTATCTTTTCCATTTGAGAATTTTATCTTTTTGTCACTTCCACATCCCTCTAAGTAAAAATTATCATTAAAATAAAAACATAACTAAAATGAACTAGACTCATTTTTCTTTTGATAGAAAACCAAGAATAGTATAGGGATGGGTCCTTGGTTGTAGGATTAGAGAGTAAATTCTCTGAGGCCACATAAAACTAAACTAGGATACTTTTCAAGTTGAGATTTAAATCTCTTTAGTAGTGAGGAATATTTGCTAAGAAAGTGCTTCTCGCATAAGTATCAAGTATGAGGTTAAATTTGGTTTCATGTTGAGATGATCCCTCACACTTAATCATTGGGTGGACACATAATATAATACTTTAGATAAGTTGTCATGTTACTTGAAGTGATGCCTTATTTTTGAAGTTTTGGCCATAAGATGAAGTCCTATATGTCCATGCCCAATGAAAAATCATGAGACATAACTATTTCACCCAGTTATTCATGATGAAGAGGCATCCATACTGACATTTAATCAGTTCCACATGGGTGTCTTTAAGTGGGAAGTGATTTTAGTACCTAAGGAAACTACCTAATCTTTGCCTCAACTCCCTTGGAGGTTTCCTGTCTTCATGAGGAAAATTGCAGCTTGGGTGTTTTGTGAGAATATTACTATAAATGCTTCTCACACGTTCACTGGTTGGAATTGGGTCCTCATCATTCTAAGATGACATTCAAAAATTCCTTTTTCAACTTCTCACTAGTTGGACCTCTATCCTTAACCAACTTGGGAATACTTTTGGAGTAAGCTTGCTTGGTTGAATCTTAGAGAGTATTATATAGGAGTTTGTTGATTATAATTTTTTGACCCCATGAAGGCCTTGTATATTTTTTGTTTTTTGAATTAGAATCTATGGGTCATGTTCCTAAGGATATCAATCAAGGGACACTTGCACAAGTGTATCCCTTATATTTTCCACTTTTTTTCGAAATGTTGGTGCCCCTATGATGGCTACCTTGAATATTCGTATATTAATTGTGGGATTGTTGGTTTGGTTGTTGTCTAGTACAAATGTCTTAGATGCTCCTGATGCTTCCAATTTAAGTACTTAATGTCAATATAATCAAACCAAGTTGGACCCCTTGCTTTCTACACAAGTGAAATTGGTTCCTTCTCCTCTTCCTACTTCTTTGGTGAAATATTGACTAATAACTAAAAGTTTAAAAGGAAGAAAAAAAGAAAGAATAAGAAGAAAAAATGAAGGTGTTAGCACTGAGAATCACCCTCAGATTGCAAGAGGATAAGCCTAGTACCCATCAAAAGGTTTGTGAATGTAAATTAATGATGAAAGGTCAAATGGACAAAACTCAACATAAGAATGTTTTAACACATAAATCTTGGCTAGCATGCATAAGAAAATGAGGTTTTGATTAACTTCAGTCAATGGTTTAAGGATAAAGGTGAATAGAAGGAAGACTTAGTTAGAAAGGTGGATAGGTCTGCTATAAGCATCGGGTCATCAAGCAACTAAGAGAAGGAAAAATCAGTCACAAGAACTTCTTGAACTTAAAGTTTAAAACACTGAAAAACATTCATAGCAATGTAATAATCAAACCTCCATTATAACACAACCACAACATATCATATGGATCATCCAATCATGAGAATATAAGAATCAGAGGAAACAAGATGATGAAAGGAAACTGACTTCTATTAATGAAAATGTTTGAAGTCTCATACATAACCAGAGAACAACTCTGTTTAGTCAAAATATTACAAAAGGGAGCTCTTCTCAACCATCCGAATCTCTCATATCATTCATCTCATGTATTTATAATAAAAACAATCGACAACAACTATGGGTGCGAGCCAACCTTCCTATCCTAGGATTCTCCTCAAAAAGCTACAAGTCTAACATCTGTACCAATAGATTTAACAAACTGCTAAAATCAAGGAGCATGTTGGCAACCACTCTAACAGAAAATGAACGACCTGTCTTGCTGCTTGGGCGCATCTTCTCCAGTGCCATGTGTCCTCAAAGCTCATATGTTGATCTCCAACTGCCACTTGTTGATCTTCGGCTCCCTCCAAATCATCAAAGTCAAGAGGAAGAAATGAATTCAAAACCTCTGACTGTAATGGCCAATTTATGTTGCCACGCGCTGCTCTAGGATTGGATCCTATATAAACACGTGATTATGGAAGTTGGAAAGGGTGGTTTGGATCCACACTGCTCCGACCCCTGCAATCCACTACCAAATGCCATTTACCAATTTAGCTATACTATGGTTTCGATTGCGGGACCGCTATAGGATTTTAACGTTCCAACACTTTCTGTCCCCACAATGAAGTGTGTCCATCGATCTTGTCACAATCCACGATTTGGGAAATCCCTACTTTTGCTGCCACACACCACTCTTGGATGGACTGTATATTAGCATGTGATTGCAGAAGTTGGCAAGGGCGTTTTGGATCCACAGTGCTTTGACCCCCGCAATCCACCACCAACTTCCACATACCTCTTTCATTATACCATGTTTTTGATTGCGAGAATGCTCTATGATTTTAACATTTGAGCATGTTCTGTCCCTGCAATGAAGTATGGCCTTCGATCTATTGTAATATGCGATCTAGGAAACCCAACTATTTTAGTGCCCCTGCTAAAATTAATCCATCTGCCAACTACATAATCCTTTTAACCATGTTTAAAGATGGAACCAATTTTGGCGTTTGGGAGCTTTGAATGCTGACCAGGAATGCCTTCTAGAGGACACTCTTTCGAATCTGACGTGGTGGCCAGACGTCGTTGTGATGACATGTCATGGAAATCAAGGTGACACGTGTCACGTGGAAATGGGTGAGTGATGCAACCAAATGACCTGGAATGAGTGCCACATGTTAGGTCTAGATGGAAGCTACTTGTATCCATAGATGAGCACCACAAGTCCTGACGGATGAGTCCCAAGTGTCTTCAACACTTCAAAACTTCGGGCTTTGGGAATTTTGGATTGTGAAGCATGAAAAACTCCCGAAGTGGTACGGGCCCGAAGTGATGTGGCGTCCTAAAGATATATGATTTCACAACTATTGATGGTTGAGTGCCATGTGAAAAACACCCTTGGAGTGGTAGGGCCTGAAGTGATGTGGCATCCTGATGTCAGTTTGGGACTTCGTCTCTTTGGGACTTTGGGATGTTTGGATGGAAATATCTTGAAGTAAATTTCTTTCGGTTGACGTGCCGACCTCTCGTTACTTCGGGACTTCCAGCTTCGGGATATTTTGAACGTGGGCATGAATATATCTTGAAGTGACTTTCTCCCAGTTGACGTGGCAGTCTATCGTTACTTTGGGACTTATGTCTAGTCGTTAATCCTTGTGTGACTTTGAAACTCCGAATGCACAGGAGCCGCTAATATGAACTTCACATGGGATCTCCACCATTGAAAATTAAACCTATTTGTTTTCTTGTATTTCAATATCGAAATGGATTGCTCTGAATGCTACATTTTTCTCATAGTTTTTCCCTGTGCATACAACATACTTGATCGACCTGCTGTAAGCTCAATTAATGGAAAAAACAATGACCAGTAATTCGAATCAAATAATGATATGTGTTTATCCTTCAAGAAAGACACAACAACTTTGTGCAAAGAGTTATTCAAGCAAGACGATAAGGAAAAATAAGTCATTGAACAAAAGGGAAACCGACTTTATCAACCAGAAGAGGAAAAAATTATAGGAAGGTATGTGGAAAAGAGAGAGACAAGACAGAGATGTAGACTTAGGTATTTAACAACAACTACATATGACCCATGAGAACTTCATGTGACAACATTGGCTCCACATGGGATGGCATGCTCCCTGTGAGCTACCAAGAACAAGTATCTTCAGTGTCTTATCCTAGGGCTATGGGGTCACTTATTCCAACTGAAATAAAAAGAACAAGTGATATTTACAATGAATGGAAGTCCAATCATGGCTTAAGAAAAATATTTTTTTAGAATGTGCCCATTGACAGGGCCACCAAAAACTTTGGAATCCTCCAAGTTCTGCAATTTATAAGTGTTATTTGAAAATACCTCATAAATCTTGAAAGGACCAATCCACAAGGCTTCAAATTTACCATGTTTTCCTTTGTCTTGCTTGGGTGCATCCCACTTGAGCACTATATCTCCCAGCTGGAGATATTATTTCCTTACCTTCTTGTCAAAGGATTTCTTGATCTTCTGTTGATGATCATGTGCTTTGTCAAGTAGCTTCTCCATAGTCTGCTTTGTCAAGTAGCTTCTTGATCATCAGGTTCTCCTTGGTAGTCTTGGAGGAATTTTTCCACAAGCAAGTCAATCTAAGTAGGAAATATAGCCTCAACTCCATATACAAGCTGAAATGGGAAACACCAAGTGACCTCTTTGTTGTAACTCTATCAACCCATAATGCAAATTTCATTTTTGAGTCCCATGCTTTCTTGTTGTCTTCTAACAATTTCTTAATGATATTTATGAGGCTCTTGTTAGAGGACCATGCCAAACCATTTCCTTGGGGGTAGTAAGGAGTAGAATGGAATAATGCAATCCCATACTGTTCACAGAACTTGATCAATGGTTCAACTTTCAAGGAGGCAACATTGTCAGTAACAATCCTGCTTGGACAACCAAATCTTGACATGATATCCTCAAGAAAAACAATGATTCCCTTGTGGGAGGAATTCCTTGTAGGAATATATTCTATCCACTTGGTGAAGTAATCAGTGGCATTCAAAATCCACCTATGTTGACCACTTGAGGCTGGATAGATTTCCCCAATGAACTCAAGACCCCATTGTTGAAAAGGTCCAGAAACCACCACATGCTTCAAAGGCAAAGATTTGAGCTATTGCTTTCCATAAAACTTTTGGCATTTGACACAAGCTCTAATCTTTGCCAGAAATACCCAGCTCTGAGGATCTTATAGGTTTTGGTTCTCTAAAAATGATGGACCCCACATAATCTGTCATGAAAGTCAGTCATGGCCTTTTGGGCCTCTTGTGGATCCAGACATCTCAAAATAACTCCTAGAGGATCTTTCCAATACAAGACATGATCAACGAGACAATATCTGATTGATTTAATATTCAAATCTCTCACCTTGTTCTTGTCCAAACCATCAGGAGGCTGCAACTTCTGTAGAAAATATATGATGTCTTTATACCAAGTGCATTCTTCCAAATTTGGGTTGATATGAGAGATTTTATCACCAAAATTAGCTTGTTTATTTTCTAAGTTTATGTTCATGAAATTAACCCCCAGATATTTGCAATTTGATTCAGCCAACAACTTGGCTAAACCTTGGCCTTTCACTAGTTTAGTGGGCTTCATTTCAAGGTCAAATTCTAGAATTTTAGCAATCCATTTGCTCCTCTTCCTATCTTTGTTAGGCTGGATAAGTATCTCTTTCACTAAGGCTGAAGGGACATATGCAACAATCTTAGAATGAAGAACATATACTCTGAAATCCTTGAGGGATTTGACCAAAGCATAATCCTTCTTTTCAATGATATCATATCTCATTTATGCATCCCTCAATGCTCTGCTAAAAAAGGAAATAGGTTGTTCTAACCCCTCTGTATTTTTCTGTAGCAAAACAACAACCAATGTATCAAATGAGGCAAAGGAAAATATCAGAAACTCCTTGGAATAGTTAGATTTCATGAGCACAGGTGCTTCAGTTAAGGCCTTTTTTATCTGATCAAAAGATTCTTGAGCCCCAGTAGTCCATTTCACCTCATTCCCTTTCCTAATCATGGATGTAATGTACTTCACTAATTCTGCAAAGTTAGAGATGAACCTTCTTAGAAAATTGATTTTCCCCAAGAAAGATTGAACTTCTTTCTTGGATCTAGGAAAAGATAAGGCCTGGATGGCCTCTACCCTGCTTGGATCAATTCTTACCCCTTCTGTTGATACAATGTGCCCCAATAATTTACCTTCCTTCATAGCAAAAAAAACTTCTTAGGATTGAGAGAGAGACCAAACTTTTTTCACTTTAGGAAGACCTTTTTCAAATGATGATAATTCTCTTTATCATATTTTGAGAACACTGTAATGTCATCTATATATATGACTACAAAATTGTCCTTATCCCCAATGAAGGCAATGCCCATTTCTCGTTGAAAGGTCGCTCTTGCATTCATCAATCCAAAGGGAATTTTAGCATACATTAATGTGCCCCAAGGAGTAGTGAAGGTTGTCTTCTCTCTATCTTCAGGAAAGACAGAGATCTGATTGTAGCCAGAAAAGTCATCAATCATAGACATCCTAGATGAACTAATGACTCTTTGCAAAATATGATCCATCTTTTGCAAAGGGTAATTATCTTTCTTGGAGCTTCTATTCAAATTCCTGAAATCAACACATAGTCTAATATCCCCATTTTTATTCCTCACAGGGACCAAGTTGGCCACCCACTCAGTGTATCTCAAAAGAATGATGATATTGGCATCCAACAACTTCTTCACTTCTTTTTCCATAATAGGTAGCAACATGGGATTCATCTCTTTGAGCTTCTGCCTAAATGGTTTGGTCTCCTATTTCAAAGGGATCTTATGTTCAATGATGTTTGTGTCATATGTTCTTAAATATTCATATTTCCAGGCAAACACATCAGCAAACTCCTTTAAAAGCTTAACATACTCATCCATTTATTCCTTTGACAAGTTGCTAAACAACTTAACATACTTTGGATCCTCCTATGTACCTAAATTGCATCCAGTCACATCAACATTTTCAGTTGAACCTTTAACCTTTACAACAACATCATTTCTATTGAACAATCTCTCCAAGGGAACTAGTCCTTTTGGAATATGGTTACTGGGCAATTGGACAATATGATGGTCAACAATTTTATTCAGAAAAATATCAGCATGAGGGATTTTTTCAGTATCATGATTTTGATCAATAAGTAAGGTAGAAAGCTCATCCACAGTCTCAAGAAACCCTTTTATCTCAAGATCATCCTCAAAAACCTTCCAATTTTTGACATTTTCAGGTATAGAGGGTCTATATTTCACTTCCACATCATATTTGAGTTTAGGGGGGAAAGGAACTCTGAAATTACTCGCCGAAACAACCAAGGAATCTACCATAGTGTTCTCCTCTCTTGGAACAAATGAGATATTAAAAGCTAATAAGAAACTATCAACAAGATCCCAAACTTTATTTCTCTAAGTCATTAACTTGGGGTGTTTAGCTTGATACAGATTTTTGACTTGATGAACAATTAATTCAGCATCTCCAAACACTGCTAGCTCTTCAATCCTCATGTCTTTAGCATCCCTTAAACCCAAAACTAGAGCCTCATACTTTGCCACATTGTTTGTAGTTTCAAATTCGATCTTGTAGGACAAAGATGTGATCTATTGGGTAGGATAAATAAAGACTACCCCAGCACCAACACCTTCCTTAGAAGAGGCCCCATCAAAAAACATCTTCCAAACAAAGGTATTAAGAGGAGGATCTTCACAAGAGATTATGGAATACTTTATGATTTCAATAGGTGGTTGAGGAGCATTAGTGAGATGTAATATATTGGATCCTAAATCAATATCAAGTGCAAAAATAGGGTGATTGGTAGGGTTTGCCTCATCACTGATGATGTAGGCTAGTTGTGCCTCCTTATAAATCCTTCTATGTTCTCCCCCAAACACAGGAATGGTGGCATATGAAAGGTCCATATGCAAAGTTCCCCCTATTATTTTTATCCAAGATCTTGACAATAGCATACCAAACTTAGGGGGAACATCAACCACCACAATATCCATGACCACACTTTTCATTGGCATTTGGAACAGGGTAACAACCAGCTCTTTAATAAACCCAAGACACTTCACCTTCCTGGAATCAAATGAGTATAGGTCATGGTAGGTTTTTGTAATTTCCAACCCAAGCTCATCCATGACAACTTTAGGCATGAGGTTGCAAGATACCAGATATATAAAATATGTAGAACATAAATAAAATGCTAGAAATGGAAGAATAACAGTAAAATATCCAGCATAATCTTCACAATACACAAAGAAGATATAACAATAGCAATAGAAATAGAATTTTGATTCAGAAAGCAATGTTCACAGGCCTCTTTGAGGGGGAAACCTCCAATCG
>JASDQU010224752.1:0-17608 GCA_032191745.1 Picea mariana | reverse complement strand
TATGTAGAAATAGACATCGCCCTAGAGAATGCTAGTACATGAAAAAGTATGTTCAGACACCTACGAACCTCTACTACACATTCTGTAAATCTGTGGGTCATGATGAGAAGGATTGTAGAGCTTATGACCTCTTGCATGAAAGATCAAGGGATATATACAAAATTCAAGGCGAATTACAACAAGAAGGGAACACTACGTAGTATAACTCCCCAGGAAGAGGAAACTTCAACCCTCATGGTGGATTCAGAGGAAGAGGATGAGGAGGAGGCATGGGCCGAGGTCGATGTCAGATCATTTGTTATAACCGCGCACAACCAGGTCACTTGGAAATGGACTGTCAAAACCCTTGTACTACTTGCAGTTACTGCAATTCATTTGAACATATCGTAGAATATTGTCCTTCATTGTTATCCAAACTTCAGGAATGATGAGGAGGAAACCAACACATACAACTAATCATAGAAGAACCCCATGGATAATATCCTAGAGTCATTGTTATCACTAGAGGAGGCGCTACTACAGGAGAAGATAGGGTGACTCTAGGGAAGACTACAGAACAATCAAGAGTCAGAAAAGTTGTGGAGAAGACATAGGATTTTTATCCAAAGAGAGAGAAGCAAACATTTGAAGAGGCAAGAAAAGAGTTTGGAAGAGATCAGGCTTCTTCATCAAAGGAAAAACTAGAAGTGAGAGAATGTGGAATGTCCCTGGCCTTTGATCAGTCTACTTCACCTGTAGAAGGAAAAGAGGTAAGCAGACTGATGGAATTATTATGCACTTGCATTAATTTGATAAAGGATGAGAGTGTTTAACAAGAGATACAAAATTTGATCAGATAGTATCAGATAGGACAAGTAGATCCTCTACTGAATAAATCAGTACATCAACTGTCCAAAAATAGAAGGACAAATAAGGAACTACACCTTAATGCTCAAATTGGAGATTATGTGTTCCTCAACTTAGGGTCAGAGGTCAATGTCATGATGAAGAAGACCTGCATTCATGGGAAAACCTAAGTTGATCTATTCCCCTATCAGGCTTAGGATGGCCAATCAACAGGATATGAGCCCCTTCGGAAGATTGGAACATGTCCCCGTGGACATCGATGGGGTCAGAACATTTGTGGACTTCAAGGTGATTGAGATAGTCGATGATAGTTGTCCTTATCCCGTGTTGTTAGAAATTGATTGGGCTTTCAACAATTCTACTGTTGTTGTCTTGAAGAAAAGAAGAATGATGTTTGAACGTGATGGCCTTAGGGTCATCGCACCTTTGGATCCTGATGAAGGTCCTAGATACACAAAGGCCATCAGAGAAGAAGACCGTTCATATGAGTTGGAGGATATATACAAATTGACAGTAAGACAATAGGATTACATTAATCCTATAGCAGATGGGAACTTAAGCTGGCTAAGTGATAGAGAATGTTCCTCAGACTCATAAGAAGCACTCGAGAACTGGTAGAACAAAATGTATGAAGTCTCTACACGGAGATGTGCTACACTGACTAGAGAAGTTCATTGGATCAGCACAGCAGTAAGTAATTTACCCACATTTGATGGTTTGAATCACTTATAAAATTTCTTACTAGAATTTGAATAAACTGTACCAGTACAACCAAGACTTTTGGTACTAGACGAGGCTATGAAAGCTACTCCAACAATATGGTGGGGAACACATAATAGGAACATCGCGAACTAGATACAATGTCGCACTTTGATGAGAACGTTATTTTCATAAAAAGTTGAAGGATGTGAAGTTAGGTACATAGGTCAAAGTTGTCCAAAAGACCATGTGTGAGGTTGTGAGGAGGCCTGGAGAAAAATTCTTCACGATCACTAGGTGCATAAATTCATCAATACTCTAGAAACAACGCCTATCAACTGGTACCTTCAAGAGGAACTGTGCCTCACCACTACATATTGACAAGGTATGACTCAAAATTTTGTAGCTACATTTTTATTTGAAAGTCAACACCCTATGGTAGATCAAGCTTTACAGGTTGTAAGACAAAGAGTCTTTGAGGAGGCACCTAGCCTCCCGGAGAAAGAAGAGGATGAATGGACTGCACGTCTTCAAAAATTGCAAGGATGTTACAATATCGACGCCAATGAAGATGATGATCCTAGGAATGTAAAAATCATAGAAACAAAAGGATAGAGAGACATAGAAGGAACAAGATCCAAACTACATTTTATTGGACAACCAAGCAGACTTAAGAAAGTTAATATTGGAACAGAGAAATCACCTAAGCTTGCTAATGCTGGAGATTACTGGGATGATGGCACTATTGATAAGATCACAGAGTTACTACACAAATATCAGGACTTGTTTCCAACCAAGATCACTGATATGAAGGGCATTAAAGGGCCCATGGGAGAGATGAAGATCCCCTAGAAATTAGATGCAAGGCTAGTTAAACAAAGACCCTATAGATTGAACCCTAAATATAAGGAGAAATTGAAGATTGAATTAGATAGAATGCTGGAAGCAGGAATCATAGAACCTATTGAAGAATCAGAGTGGATTAGCCCTATGGTGGTTCAGGATAAGAAAACAGGAGAGATCAGAATCTGTGTAGATCTTAGGAAGCTGAATGATGCATGTCTACATTATCCATTCCCTACACCGTTTACTGACGAAGTGTTAGATAATGTGGGCGGGAATGAATTCTACTCCTACACCGATGGATTTTCCGAATACCATCAGATCAGGGTTGCCAAGGAAGATTTACATAAGACCACGTTTGCAATAGAATGAGGATCCTACTAATACACAATGATGCCTTTTCGATTGAATAATGCACCAACCATCTTTTCTAAGGTGGTGATCGAAGCATTCAAGGATTTTTTACATAAATTTCTGGAAGCATATTTTGATGATTGGACTATTTTTAGCTTATTACAAAATCATATTGAATGTTTAAGACTAATGTTGCAGGATAAGTGCAGGCAATGTTAGATTGCCCTGAATCTAAAGAAGTGCATCTTATTTTATCCCTTTGGAGTGCTCCTAGGCCATATCGTGTGTAAACAAGGGCTACCAGTAGATCCATCCAAGATTTCCATTATTGTTGATCTACCCCATCCTACTTCAGTGAGACAGTTGTGCATTGCACTGGAACATACCAGATACTACCAAAATTTCATCAAGGGCTATGCACAAATCATATCACCTATGGAGAGGCTTTTGAAGAAATATTGTCAGTTTCATTGGACAGAAGAATGCCAATAGAGCTTCGACACACTGAAACAGAAAATGGTTACTGTGCCTATTCTATTTTTCCCAGATTGGAGGAAGGAATTGCATGTGAATGTATATGCATATTTTATTTCTCTAGGAGTAGTGTTAGCATAACCAAGAGCAGGAGATATTGACCACCCATTATCCTTTTCTAGCAAGAAGCTCTCAACAGTTGAGATAAATTACACCACCACTAAGAGAGAAGTTTTAGCCATGGTGTATGTGCTGCAGAAGTTTCATCACTACTTGTTAGGAGGACACTTTAAGATGTTCACTGATCACTCCACGCTAAAATACCTAGTCAACAAGCCACTGTTGGGGGGAAGGATATGCATATGGATTTTTTTATTTAAGGAACATGATTTTGAAATTGTGGTAAAGCCAGGAAGGATGAATAAGGGACCTGACCACTTGTCTAGGTTGGAACATGGAGAGGAACCTACTAGTTTGGAGGATACACTGTCAGATGCACAGTTGATGGCCATTATAAAGGTTGATGATCACTTCAGCGAGATAGTTCCATTCCTATCAATAGGAATATCACCTCATGAATACACATTCATTTAGAAGAAATAGCTGGTAGTGCGCGCTGCACATGTTTCACTTATAGCTGGACATCTATATAAGATGGGACCTGATGAGATCCTAAGAAGATGTGTTATGGAGGAAAAACAACCACTAATTTTAGCAGAAGCTCATGAAGGCATCGCAGGAGGACACTATGTAGGAAAAGAAACAATGTAGAAGGTTCTTAGAGATGGCCTCTGGTGGCCCACTTTACACAGAGATGCTAAAGAATACTACAGAGCCTATGATGTATGCCAAAGAGTTGGGAAACCTTCCAGAAGAGATGAAATGTCATTAGCACCCCAGCTAACCTTACAAGCATTTGAGAAATGGGCCATTGACTTCGTGGGACCTATAAACCCACCAGGGAAGCGCACAGGAGCCAGATACATCATCACTGCGATAGAGTATTTGACCAGATGGGCAGAAGAAAGAGTAGTTATGGACTGTAGTGAAACTACAACTACACATTTCATATTTGATTTTATCATAACCTGGTTTGGATGCCCAAATATCCTCATGAGTGATCAAGGTACACATTTTCTTAATAAGACTGTTGAAGTCCTGAATCAGGAATTTGAAGTTCACCATCAGAAGAGAACCCCATACCACCCACAGATGAATGGTATGGTTGAAGACTTCAACAAGATATTGGAGACATCACTGACAAAGATTTGCAGTGTAAACAGAGATGACTGGGATTTGAGAGTACCAATAGTTTTATGGGCCTATAGAACCACTTGTAAGAAGCTAACAATGCAGACTCCCTTTAAGTTGGTTTATGGCCTAGAAGCAGTTGTACCCATGGAATATTTAGTTCCTAGCTTAAGAATTGCAGTCTTTACAGATATGGATGACATTGGCACTATTCAGGAGAGGCTCGCATAGTTGGTTGAACTAGAAGAAGACATATTTATTGCAGGATTTCATTAGAAGGTTCATAAGGAATGAGAAAAGGCCTACCATGACAAGCATATCAAGAAGAAAGAATTTAAGAAAGGAGATTTGGTATTTGTATGTGATAGCAAGTTCATGAAGCATCCAGGAAAGTTCATAACACATTGGTTGGGGCCATATGAGGTTGCCTATGTTACATAAGGAGGAGTTGCACAGCTCAAGACTTTGAATGGGGAGTGGAAGAAAGGATTTTTGAATGGGAGTCGATTGAAATTGTACTATGACAACCAGTTGCCTCGCATCTCTCAGTAAAAATAGAAGGAGAAGGGTCTAGGTACCAAGTGAAGTTGAGACTGGATACCAGGCACAAGAAAGACAGTCTGCACAGAGGGTGGTGGAACAAAGCATAAATCATAGGCTGCACTGCACAGTCTGAAGTCAAGGTACAACAAAAGATTCAGATCAGAGTGCCTCTAGATGAGTCACGGGTGAGTATTGGGGGCCTATTGGCCCTTTCTTATGGAATAAAGCGAATATTACAAAAGAAAAGGTGAAATGCGAATTGCACGGAAGGAAGGTTGACTGAGATCAGGTCAAAGTGGTTAAAGAAGCAGAAATGATGGAGAAAAGTTTGAGAGAGAAATTCGTTGGATGAGGAGATTGATGAAGACAGATCACTAAGGAAGGTGGATCATTGAAAACTCATCAAGAAAAAAAATCCACCAGTAGATTCTTTTTGATAACCTCGCGGGAAGGAAGGAAAGACAGGTTGGCGAAGTGCTGAAAATGCGGGTCAAGTTGACCAAGGGTTTTAGACACCTAGGGTTTTGGTATATAGGGTTTTGACACCTAGGCTTCAGCCTAAGGCTGTCAGTGAGATATTTTAATGTATAAATAAATGTCAAGAGGACCTGGGATGGGTTCGTTCTAAGTTGGTTATTGTTAATGTGGAGAGAGAAGTATTTTTTTGTGAGAACATTCGGTATTGTAAGATCTTCAGCTGGGTCTGAATATCATCCCTGTAGTTGGGTGCCCAGGGAAGAGGGATAGAGAAAAGAGAGAAGGAGAGAGGATCTGCAAGCTAAGAACGCAGATAGAACTATAAGCTTCCACCTAATATATTATGAATCATAGTTCTATGGACATAACCCTAGGGATAGGGTGAGCCACGTATATCATGTGTTGTGAGTGATTGATCTTGTGTTCTTTACTTTTGTTACTCTGATGATGCATTAGTATGTTATATCTGAGATATAATTGTGCGAAGTAGGTTTATTCTTGGAAAAAATAATCTAATCTCCATGTGTGGTTTCCCTGATTCCACTTGCATTTCCTCTAGATGTAGACACATGTGTCCTACAACCCCCTATTGCTACTTTGGGTGAGACTTCATCTGCTTCACAGGTGTTTCCAAAAGGGCCAGTAGTTAGGGCTTGTTGGTGTGCTAATAGAGCTGAACCTTGGGTCTACCCTTTTGCCAACAGAGATTGACCAGAGATTCAAGCGACTGAAAGGGAACTTGAAATATCTCATGACTGATATGCAGCACATACATGATACCACACTTAAAATACCCATTTTGAAAACAAAAGTTTTAGACACAGGAAGAGGCTCTACAGGAAGCCCTGCAACTAGAAGAAAACCAATATGAGCGGATGGATCCATCCATTGAAGAATTAAAGGAGGATTTGAAGAACTTAACATTTCAGCTAAACCAGAACAAAAGGAAGGATAAACAAGAATTTTTCTGGTGTACCACATGCAGGATGGAAGGACACCACAAGAACAAATGTCCAACATTCATGCAGTATATAGTAGTAAGAATGCCAAATCCATTACCAATAGGAGGACTGTGGTGTGAAATCTATAAGAAACCGGTCCACAATCCATATCACTACCCAATGATGTAGAAATACCAGACAATCCCAAAGTGTTCATATTGCAACTTTTGCAAGTTAGTGGGCCACGATGACAAAGATTGTCAAACTATGGATTTGATGCGAGAGAGGAAATTAGATGCATATATGATGCAAGAAGAAATAATGATTGGGAAAACCGCACCACAATTTAAACTAGTTCCAGCCCCATACACCACTACACAGCAATAGTATAATACTGTACAACAACCATATAATATCACGAAACCACATTACAACACAGCACAACCTGAATACAATACTGCACAACACAATCAAGTGCCTCAGTATAATGTGCCAAGAGGAGATCGAGTTGGCTAAAGAGGTGGAGGACGAGAAAAAGGTGGTTTTGGAAGAGGTAGAGGACCAGTGGTATGTCACAACTATCAACAACTGGGACATTATGCAAGGGAATGTCCACTTCCACCAGCAACTTGTATGTATTTTCACGCATTGAACCATGATACGGAAGAATGCCCGACACTATTAGTGAAGATCCAGGAAAAGAGGAATGAAAAAAATCAAAACGTTCATTGGATTTCAGCTGAATCCGGGGATGAAGGATGAAATATCAATGATGTATCTCGAAAAGAGATAATATAGCACCAATGGGTGAAGAAGAATGTTGAATCAAGGAGACATTTTGACATGTAGAACGAGAAAGAAACATTTAAGCAAGCTAGACAAGAATTCTTGAAGCAAGATATTGTGTCGACTTCAACTGCGTAGCCAAGAAAGGTAGAGACAAAGTACGAGATGCCTCCATTGTTGTATCATACCAACAAAATGCATCCCATGGGACAAGTAAGTACAATCAAAGGTTTTTTTCAATCATGTGTAAAACTAGTGAATGACCCATCCTCTGTCAAAATATTGCAAAATATGTTAGAAAACTGTAGCATAGAGATAGAAGGAAAAGTCAAACAAAAAATAGTCAACCACCTACATACTAAGAGATGAACTAGTAGGGCATTCAGACTGAATGCCAAGATCGGAGATTTCAACATGGGAGACATCATACTGGATCTAGGATATGAAATCAATGTATTACCCAAGAAGACATGGAAATGCATGGGATAGCCTACATTAGGATATTCACCCATCCAGCTAAAACTAGAAAAAAAACACAGAGTTATGCCAATTGGAAGACTGAAAGGAGTGACAGTAGACTTGGATGGAGTGCACACTAAATTAGACTTTCAAGTGATTGAAATAGTGGATGGCACAACACCATATCCAGCATTTCTTGGCTTGGATTGGGTGTTTGATAACTAGGCCATAATCAACTTAAAGACTAGAAAAATGACATTCGAGTTAGGAGAATATAGGTTCATCGTGCCATTAGACCCATCGGAAGGGGAGAGGTTTGTAGAACCTCCTTGCTTAGATTTAGAATAAATCATCAAGTTGTACAGAAAAACTATGCGCAATGAGGATTACATGAACCCAAATGAAAATGGGATACTCAGTTGATGGAGTATTACTTCATGTACAATGGACTTAGACACAGGTCCATAAAAATGGCAACAAAGACTACACAAAGTGTCCACAAGAAGATGTGCATGAATATACCATGCAGTAATATAGGTAGGCATGGAGATAAGGGAACCACCTAGTTTCCATGGAGTGAATGATCTAGAAGTATTCTTGGCATAGTATGAGGAGGAAGTGATAGAAAATCAGATACTCTTAGCACTTGATATAGCACTCAATGCCACACCTGCAATATGGTGGGGCACACACAAGGAAACAATCAAGGATTGGTACCATTGTAATCGGTTACTACGGATACGGTTCGACATAGAATAGAGAAGAAACAAGCAACATAAGTATGATGGATAAGGGGCACCAGTGGAACTATTGGCACAATGGAAGACCCAAGGTTCAATGCTACAATAGCGCACCAATAAAACCCTAACTATCGACCCTTTTGGCAACACCTGTGAAGTAGGTGAAGTCTCACCCAAGGTAGAGGCAGGGGTGGTTGCAGGACTTAGATGCCTGCAACCTTAGCTAGGACACAGATATGTGATTCTAACACTTAATAGAGCACTCAGCAGTTAACATTCATCAATATCCAGTCTTAGTTACAGTGCAGTTAAACCCTAATTACAGAGTATCACAATATTCATTCAGGTCTAAGGTATTTAAGCACTAAGCATATGTACATAAGTCAGATCTAAAATCCATCCATATTATTAAGCACTAATCATCAACATATATATCTACCATTCATCTATATTAAAGCACTAAGAAAATAAACACAAAACACATCAATACATCACACAGAACATAGAAAAACAATATGTACGTGGTTCACCCCCACCCTAGGGCTATGTCTACCTACTCTTCTCTTCTTTATTATCTTTAGTCAAGCTTCTTACAAGATCCAAGTACCACTACATAGAAGACAAGATATCTGTGCGCACTCCTCCAGATCCTCCTTCTTCTTGCTAGGGTACAACACCAATCCTTCACATAGTCTCTTACAGTTACTTGCACTAGCCTTGCAAGCCTCACACAGTATGCACAAAGCACTTACAACTCTTTATCACATAGATCCAACTCTAGAACTTATAACATTGGCCTACTAGGTATCTTCTGGTCTCTCTCTTGCATCACCTAGCTACTTATTTATACATTACAAAATAGGCATAAACATGGGTAAACCCATGGGCCGACATCCCATACCCATTACATAATCCATAATCCCAAAAAGGGCTCTAAAAGGGGCTGAGATCCTGTGATCTCCACTTCATCTTGTGCTCCACCTTCGACAGTCTATTGAAGTCCCAAAATTAGGTCAAACATGACCAAGAATCCTCAAAACTTAGTTAAGGTCCAATAGGCCCCCAACACTCACCTGTGACTCGTCCCAAGTCACTCTGATCTGATTATTTTTTCTTCAAAAGATTTGAGCTTTGCTCGAGCTTCTTAGACTTGTTGTTGTGCCATGGCCTCCTGTTCAGTGAACTCTTATACGACTACTTCGTTGACATGTCCTTCTAGGCACTGTTCAGCTGTAGTGATGACTTGCTCCAGTTCCTCTCCTCGGTATTCAATCTCTGTGAAAAATTGGTAAACATCATCCTATACAGATTGGAGCCTCTGAGTTACTTGCATAACTCTTCTCTAAATAGTGTAGACCTGCTACTGGGCAGTGCGTTGCTCTTGGGATCGCTTCATTCTTTCCATAGCTGACAGGAGATTCAACTGTGCATGTATTTTCTCTGCTTGCTTCTTCGCTTCCTATAGTTGTGAGTCCAGTGCCCTCAATTATGGATTCTCATTGAGTTGCTCATATGTCTGGGAACTATGATCACTCAGTTTCTTTCATTCTATGGTAAGGGATTTTATTCTTTCAACTGCTCTACGAGCAGTGGCTTCTATTTGAACCCTTACATCTTGCAGGGTGTCGGGTACGATGCAGAGCTCTAAGTCTTCTATTCGTTTTTGTAGCTATTGGATAGCTTCTATGAGATGCTCTACTTGGTGGGTGAATTGGTCTTCTGCCTGTGTTTCTAATCATGTCACAGAGTGGAGGGATCTGTTGACTGATTCTTTCACTTTGAATTTCTATGCGAGCAATTGTTCTTTTTCTTGTTGCATATGTACTTTCTCTGCTTAAAACTTTTCCTAGAGAGTAACCTTCTCTTGTTCTGCAAATCTACATTGTTCTACAATTACGCCTTGCACTTTCTTCAAGGCCTGGGTGGCTGGTTCATTTTCTAATTTGAGCACGACGAAGGAAATATTCAACCGCATCCGCTAGTTGGCGGAGTTGGGCTGGCTCATATCCCAACTCTGGTTCTCCTGATGGCAGGGGCACAATGGATACTATGCGGCTGTAGTGAAGGGCCTAATGTACCCCTCGGAATTCAACCTTAATTATGTCGTACATTTCCTCTTGCTTAGTTTCTTGTTTCTCCATGATTTCCAGCGAAGCATCGTTTAGGGCTACTATGATGAAGTCAAAATAGTCGGTAGTGAGCACAGTCTTCATCTTGGTCACAGTGGGTTTCCATTTCTTCTAGGAAGAAGGTTTCGACGAAGAAACCTTCCTCTTCTTCAGGGGGTCAACCTCGTCTCTGGGCGGTGTTACTTCTCCTGCCTTCTTTTCAGCTCCTTTTCCATTTATTTCTTCCACTTCGTCATCACCCCCTCAGTCAGGTGATACTGAAGCAGTCTTTCCTCAGGTGCTTCGTAAATCTTGTACCTCTTTGGTCTTCTTTGCTCTGCCAATGTTGGGTGTGTTCTACCCTTTGTGGGTGGCCTTTGGGTTATCCAGTTCAGGGTCAGACATCTCTGTAGGGTTTGTCAAAACAAGGAGGTCTACCAACCAGTCCTTAGTGATCTCGTCAAGTTCCTCTTCCATGAGTTTGTAGTATGACTGAAGCTGCTCCTTATGTTCATCAGCTCACACTGTATTGTAGATGAAGTGTTGATATCTGCAGAACTTCATCAAGGGTCAAAACCTTTGTAGGGTGTTCGGAGTCATGTGAGGTTCATCTTTGATGGCTCTCTTTAGCTGAAGGTAATTTGTGTGAAAAATAGTGTTCGACTGCCACTTTTTGTTCATATCACTCGAGTACTAGAGTGTGGTGAACTTCACAGCAAGCAACTCGAATGGTTCAATATCCAAGAAGTTCATGCCTTTCAGCATCTCCTAGGAAACAAAGGCGATGAGGAAAAGGAGCCAGCTAAAGTGAAACTCATAGCCCTGATCTTGGGCTTCGCGGCAGTCTACTTCCAGCTAATTAACTAAGTACTTCGCCCAGTTCATCTATAGGCCTTCCATGAACTTCCTTGCGAGATCAATGACAAATCTTGTGACCTACGTAGGTCTATTATTTCTTACTAACTTTCTGACTATTAACTGGTAGCCTAGGCTCAATGCACCATTCTAGATGGAAGCTACCTTGTAGCCTCGCATCCCCTTTTCAACATCGTCGTATGTATCCTTGATCTTCTGTGCTAGCGCACGATCTGTGGCTTTTCCTGGATAGAACTCTTGTGAGTCAGGTCCTTTCATACTTAATCCTATGTATCAACATCAGATCGACTATGATACGGTGGTCTAGCCATAATTAGGCGACATGGTAACATGAAAGCAATAACTTGACACGGGCGTTGACTTTCTAGTGCCTTCCGAAGTGCTGGATTTTCATTACGTTTAACAGGGTGGACTACATGAGGTTCATCGTCCATGGTTGGGGGATTATCTTTGAGTTATTCCCCTTCGTCCTGGTCAGGTATTTATACAGGGTGAGCATACTATAGTTCTTGTGATCTCCTATATTGAAGTCACTGAAATTCAACGTTGCGATATTTTCCTTCTACGCTCAAACTTCACGTATCCCCTTCGAGAGGTATGCAGTAACCATGGAGTACTCGAAATATCTTGGAACACTATCTCGACTCACCATGTCGGCCAAAGGCAAGATGTAATCAGGTAATATGGTCAGGATCATCTTTTCATTGGCTAGGTCAACTTTGTGTTTGGTTCTCTTTTTCACTGATGGTCGGGATGGTCCGGCTTCGCGAGCAGTCGACAGAGAGGCTTGCAGTCCTCTCTTCGATGATGCTTCTACACCCACAGACATCACTCTTTCAGAAATGACTCTCTCAGTCATGAGGTTGATGAGTACTTCCTTCACAGTCTCTTCGAGTGCACTATGTTATTCAGACATACACACTTGTGATTGAATATCTTGGGTTTGAAGAGCAATTTCTCAATGCAACGAGATAGATGGCAATAGCATGATGATCACTATGCAGAATCAACTAGTATGTGGGCCTAGATTGTCACAGTTGGAAAAAATTTTCTCGTTGCATGGCGTGATGGGATAAATAGATAACTTGGCAATGGATCTCTTGCAATGAGTGAGAAGCCTTCATTAACTCAGTTATGTCCATTATGGCATGGTCCCAATGTTTTGGTGGTGAACTGTCTGACCATAAATGTCTTTCTACCCATTCAGGCCATCGGTCTAATGGTTATACTATTTCCAACGGCTATAATACTTTGCCATGGTGAAGTGCCATGTGACGATGTTCTCATATCCCGATGTTGTTCCAATTTTTCAAATTTTCCTTTTGCAAAGTTCCCTCTGGAACCTTCTGTAACTTTTCGATCTTAGCTCTCTTCTTACTTAGTTTTATAGTCTTATATCCAGTGAGATTTGTCTCAGTATTCCTTTTTCCATTATGATTCTTATCTTCTTTCGGCAGGGTAACTTCGTGCTAGTGAGATTCTTTCCTAGAAATTGGGGGTAATACTTCATCTATATCTGGAATAGGTACTTCAGTCTTCTATGGGTCTTCTAGTGTTCTTGCAACTTCAACATCCAAGTCTTTGGTTTTAAATATCTCTTCTCAGTTCTCTTGTTGTTCAATCAAGTATGCGATCTTCCTAGTCATGAAATATTACAACTCTTACTTCTTTTGTTCTAAGACTTCTTCTTCTTTCCTTCTGGCCTGATCTCCTTCAATCCAAGGTTTTCCTAGTAACATAGCAAATGGAGCATTGTTCTCAATAAATTTAACAACTTCAAATTCTTCCTCTATCAAAGTTCCATGAGCACTCATAGATATCTGGGTAAGTCTTCCACATAGGGTTATCAGCTTTCCTCTGAATAATCCTATTCCTCCCAATGAAGTAATCATAGTAGGCTCCCCTAAAAGTTCCCAAGTTCTTTATGTCATGATATTCACCTATGTTTCCTCATCGAGAACACAGTCAATGTCGAAATATCCTATTCTTTCTTCAATGCACTCTTTTTCTTTGAATATCTCTGATAAGATGATATGTCAGTGGTCATTCAGGGTTTCTTTCATCTGTAGCAATACTTTCTCTGATTCTTTTTGGGGTTATGGATCTACCTTAGGTTTTTCTTGGTTCATATTCATTCTTTCAACTTTAGCAATCATTCTAGGGAAAACCAAAACTTCATGGTCCATAGATTTGCAACAGAGGCAACTAGGTCTTCTACCAGGGCATTCCTTAGCCATATGTCTCGTTCTTCTGCAACTATAACAAAGGGTTAATCCTCTTCTTCTCTTAAATGATCCCCAACCTCTCCTGTATTGCACACTAGGATCATGGTATCTAACCTGCAAAAAATTCTTTCTAGGATCCTACATCCATTTGTTATTCCATACATTCTCTCTATTCATATGTATAACATATCTTTCATTATTCTTATCAAATCTAATCATATCAAATCTTCTTTCTTCTATCAATGCCCTATTTTTCAAGCTACGAAAAATCTTATCAAACATACCTAGACCCATACTTTAGAAACAAAAATTTCCACTAATCATATCTTCGGCAAAGCACAAAGCTTCTAGATATAAAACTTTTCACTATTATTACCTCTATCAGAGCACAAAGCGTTCAGGTCTTACCTCTTTTCTTCAGATCGGGCTTCTTTTCTTAGCACATAGCTTCACATATCGAGTAGAATACTACACGCTAGAGCGACGAATCTATGCCTAGATCTTTCACAATTTCAGGTCAGATCTTTGCACAAATCTTATTTTTCCTTAGTTCCCAGCAATCTCAGTTTCAGATACTAGCAACGGAACCATTTGTTGGCACAGGGGCAGACCCAGGATTCAACACTGTAATAATGCACCAACAAAAGCTTAACTACCATCCCTTTCGACAACACCTGCGAAGCAGATGAAGTCTCACCCGAGGTATAGGCAGGGGTGGTTGCAGTACTCAGATGTCTACAACCTTAGTTAGGACACAGATATGTGATTCTAACACTTAACAGAGCACTTAGCAATTAACATTCATCAATATCCAATATTAGTTACAACACAGTTAAACCCTAATTATAGAGTATCAAAGTATTCATTCAGATATAAGGTATTTAAGCACTAATCATATGTACATAAGTCAGATATAACATCCATCCATATTATTAAGCACTAAGCATCAATAGATCTATCTATCATTCATCTATATTAAAGCACTAAGCAAGTAAACACAAAACACATCAATACATCACACAGAACATAGCAACACAGTATCTACATGGTTCACCCCCACCCTAGGGCTACATCCACCAACTCTTCTCTTCTTTATTATCTTTGGTCAAGCTTCTTACAAGCACATAGCATCCAATTTCTACTCCATAGAAGATAGGAGATCTGCGTGCACTCCAACAAATCCTCCTTCTTCTCACTAGGGAATAGCACCAAGCCTTCACATAGTCTCTTACAGTTACTTGCACTAGCCTTGCAAGCCTCACACAGTATGCACAAAGAACTTACAACTCTTGATCACATAGATCCAACTCTATCACTTAGCACATTGGCCTACTAGGTCTCTTCTAGTCTCTCTCTTACATCGCCTAGCTACTTATTTATAGATTACAAAATAGGCCTAAACATGGGTAAACCCATGGGTCAACATCCCATACCCATTACATAATCCCTAATCCCAAAAAGGGCCCTAAAAGGGACCAATATCCCACTATCTCTGCTTCGTCTTGCGCTTCACCTTCGACAGCCTGTCGAAGTCCCAAAATTAGGTCAAACATGACCAAGAATCCTCAAAACTTGGTCCAAGGACAATAGGAAAATTTGGAGAAGTGCAGAGCATTGTGGAAAATGACACCCCCATAGGAATGGCCTCATCATTTTATACACACTTTAGAAGGCATACCAGCAAACTAGTATACGGACTAGGAACTGCGTGGAGGAGCCTTGAACTGGACATTATTACAACAAAATTTTACAGGAACTTTCTCATTCAAGCATGAGAACCCCAACATAGATGCAACACTTAAGAAGATAAGAGGGGTGATATTTATTAAGGAACCAGAAGTTGAATTCATAACAGAAGAACAACAGCGGAACAAATAGACAATCAAAGAACTGTTGTCATGTTACGATGTGAAGGAGGAAGCACTAGATGAAGACAATCCATGTGATATTCAGATTGAGGAAGAGGAAGGTGAAAGAGAAGTGGAGGCACCACCTCTAGAATTAGAATTAATTTCGATGTCGATCAAGGTGAAGAAAGTCAAAATTGGGACAGTGGAGAATCACAAAATGGCTAGCATTGGAGACTACTAGGATGAGAAAATAGTTGAAAGCACAATAGAGTTACTGCATGAGTACAATGACCTATTCCCCACAAAATTTATAGAAATGAAGGGTATAGCAGGAGAACTAGGAGAAATTAAGATACCACTCAGAGATGAAGTGAGACCAATCAGACAGCGACCATATAGATTAAACTCGATATATAAGAATAAACTTAAAGATGAGATTGATAGGTTGCTTGAAGCTGAAATCATAGAACCTATGGAGGAATCAGAATGGATAAGCCTGATGGTAGTTCAAGAGGAAAAACAAGGCGGGATAAGAATATGCGTCGACTTGAGGAATTTAAATGATGCATGCCTACATGACCCGTTCCCCACACCTTTCACGAATGAAGTATTAGAGAACGTAGAAGGTCATGGAGTTTACTCAATCACTGATGGATTCTTCGGCTACCACCAGATCAATATAGCACAGGAAAAAAGATACAAGACCACGTTTTCTACAGAATGGGGATCCTACCAGTACACATTCATGCCGTTTGGATTGAAGAATGCACCAACAATATTTTCCATAGTAGTCATCGCTACATTCAAGGAATTTATCCACCAATTTCTAGTGGTATACTTGAATGACTGGACAGTCTATAGTCTATTGAAAGACCATGTAGAGGTCTTGCGACTAATGTTAGAAATATGCAAGCAATGCCATATATCATTAAACATCAAGAAATGTATCTTCGGAACACTGCTTGGAATACTATTGGGCCATATAGTGTGCAAGCAAGGTTTAATAGTAGATCCTCTAAAGATTGCAGTAATTGTTAACTTGCCACCACCAAAGATAGTCCATCAAATAAGAGCAAAATTGGGACACACAAGATACTACAGAAAATTTATTAAAGGGTACACACAGATTACCGTGCCAATGGAAAAACTGTTAAGAAAAGATACAAATTTTTATTGGAATGAACATTGTCAAGACAGTCTGGATACGCTAAAAGAAAATATGTTCACCGCACCAATACTAGTATTTCTAGAATGGAAGAATACATTCCACGTACACGTAGATGCATCAGCCATAGCACTTGGAGTTGTTCTGGTGTAGCCAGGAGCGGGAGATTTGGATCACCCTATAGCATTTTTTAGCAGAAAACTATTAGAATCATAGCAGAACTATAACACCACGGAGAGAAGGCCTAGTTATGGTCTACGCACTGTAGAAATTCAGACATTACTTATTGGGAAAACATTTTAAGATGTTCAAAGATCACTCAGCCCTTAAATACCTAGTCAACAAGCCAGTGTTGGGGGGGAGAATATTTCAATGGTTACTATTGTTTCAAGATTTTGATTTTGAAGTAATATTCAAGCCAGAAAAGTTGAACGCAAGACCTAACCACCTATCAAGGGTCACAACTGGAGAAGAACCCAAAAATTTAGAGGACAACGTTCTAGACGCACAGTTATTTTCAGTCGATATCGCTTATTAATAATTGGAAGATATCATCCAGTACTTGATTACAGGTGGTGCAGCATAGGAATATAACGTCATGTAGAAGAAGAACCTGGTAGTCTAGGCCACAGACTATTAGCTGATCGCAAGACACTTATACAAAATGGGCGTAGATAGCATATTGCGAAGGTATGTGCTAGAACACGAAATACCAAGGGTTTTAGAAAAATCCCACGATGGAATAACATGAGGACATTACGCGGGAAAGGCTACGACGTAGAAGGTATTATGCATAGGACTATGGTGGCCTACCATTCACAGAGATTCAAAAGAATACTGCCAGAGATGTGATGTCTATCAAAGGGTTGGAAAACCCAATAGAAGGGACGAGATGTCGTTGCGACCATAGGTAACGTTGTAGGTATTTGAAAAATGGGAAATATACTTTGTAGGACCAATTAACCCACTAG
>JASDQU010224751.1:0-17537 GCA_032191745.1 Picea mariana | reverse complement strand
ATGTACTAACTTACCCAAACGGGGCCCACATGACTTTTGGCGCTTCATCTTCTAGGGTTAGGTTTTTGGATGTCTAGGGTTTTTGGCATTCTTGTTTATTGTAAAATGGCCTTGAGAGCCTCATTGTAATTTTCTTCTTGTGAATGCGCGCAGCCGTCACATCTCTTCTCAGAGATAAGCCGCCACCATTCTAGCAAGCTTGTTTCCGCTGCATTTTACAATTTCAGCTTATTTCGTTATTGAATAGAAAACCAGTTTTACTGTATCTCTGTTATTTTGTGTTAAGCACCTATTAATAATATGTATTCATTTTGTTATGCTCATAAAATCTGGATCACTAACCCTATATCAACTGGAAGGGTGCAAATCCAGTGGCAGTTTTTACTGAAGTCCGATAAGCTCAGAGTGCGGAGAAGAGCTGCAAATGCGAAGAGGTTTTCTTCACTTCCGCCATGCGTGGAAGCATGGTCTCCAAGACTTTGTTTATGGCTTGAACTTGTCTATTTTCCTGAGGATAGTAAGAGGATGAATTTTCACGGCGAAAACCTAACTTGGTGCACAATTCACCCATCATCTGTTTCTGGAAATGGGATCCATGATCAATTACAATAGTATGTGGGACTCTGAATCGAGCGATGATGTGATTGAACAAAAAAAGTGTTGTAGTTCGACCATCGTTAATAAATGTAGGCATAGCCTCGACCCATTTAGTAAAATAATCGACGAAAACGATACTATAACCGTGCCCCCCGGCTAAGGTAGGATTCCATTGCATGAAATCAATACCCCATTTTGCAAAGGGGTCAATGGCGATAATGGTATGAAGTGGAGTTGGGTGGGTATGTGCTTTCTTCTGAAAGATCTAATAGGGTGGGCATTTTTTAACGGCTTTAATGCAATATTTGAATATGGAAGGCCAAAAATAACCGACAAGTAATATTTTTTAGGTTGTAGCCATCCCAGAAAGATGATTGCCATAAGCTCCAAGGTGACAATCATTTAAAACTTGTTCAACCTCTTCATGGGTTAGGCAACGTCGTAAAAAAGTATCAATTGCACGATGGTACAAAGTGTCGCCAATGATAAGGTAGTGCTTTGAATGGTGTCTAATGCGACATCATTCATCACGTGAAATTTCGGGCTGAAAGCGTTGGGTCTGGAGATAGAGAAGAATGTCTCTATACCATGGATCTGATGTACTAATGAGGAACAATGATACATCGGGAAGGGAATCATTGGGCTCAATATTCTCATCAGTATGGGGAAGATCACAAATTTATTCTGTAAAAACCAACGATTTCTTAGCTTTGGATTTGGCAAATTCAAGATCGAATTCTTGGAGAATGATGATCCATTTCAAATATTTGCCCCCAAGTACTTGACAAGTCAAGATGTGGTACATGGGGTTCGAGTCTGTAATGGCCGTGGTAGTGCATAAAAAAATATAGTGGTGAAATCTTTGGATGACAATAATTGCTGCCAAAGCCAATTTTTCGACATGTGAATAACGAAGTTCGAGACCTGAAAGACTCTTACTTAAATTGTAGATCACATGTTCGGTGTCGTCATCATCCTCTTGTACTAACACCATAGCAATAGTGGAAGCAGAGGAAACCAAATGAAGGATGTAATCTTTCACATAGTTGGGTGGATGCAAAAGTGGTGTATTCATTAAAGCATGCTTGAGATCATCAAATGAGTGTTGAGCAGTTGCATCCCAGATGAACGAGGCATCTTTCTACAACAATTTTTTAAATCCTTTAGTAATTTCAACATAATTGGATATAAAATGGCAGATAAAGTTTGCCTTCCCTTGCAAACTCTGCAGTTGGGTAATATGGTTTGGAGTGGGTAAAGGGAGAATGGCTTTGACTTTTAAGGGATCCACCCTAATCCCATCTTTGGATACTATGAAGCCGAGGAGTCTCCCTAATTCAACAACGAAAATACATTTATGGGGGTTCAAATGTATGTTCTAACACCTACATCTAAGAAAGATTTCCCTTAGATGACTAATATGATCTTGTCGATGAGCCGAGTGAGTTGGCAAGTCATCAAGATAAGGTTCAACGATATGTTTGATGTCATGGAACGCATAAGACATAACCCACCGAAATGTGGCTCTAGCATTTTTAAGGCCAAAAGGTAATTTTCGATAGGTGAAAGTCCCCCATGGGAAGATGAAGGTTGTTTTGTGTTTATCAGCTGGTAAAATGTCGATCTGGTTATATCTAGAAAATCCATCCATAAAAGATAAAACAAAACTTCTGATGCAATTATTAATAATTTGGTCGATACAGGGTGTAGGGTAATTGTCCTTCGGACAAGCTTTATTTAGATCCTGATAATCGACACAAACATGAATTGTCCCTTGTTTCTTGGTGACCAGAACGATGTTGGAACCCATTTGGTTAGAGGTACGGGATAAATAAAACTAGATTTTAATAATTTTTCTACTTCTACCTTGATTGCTGCGGTTTTTTTGGGATGAACTGGGCGAAGTTTCTGTCTCACAAGTTTGACTCCTGGGTAAGTTTTGATTTCATGCACAACGATTGAAGGATCAATCCCTGACATTTGTTTGTAGCTCCAGGCGAAGATGTCACGAAATTCTTTAAACAAGGCGGTATAAGTTTCAACCTCTTCAGTGGAACAATTGACACCTAGTTGTATGTTTTCCACAATACCTTCTTTTATGGATATGTCAACACTAATCATTTGAGAGATATTTCCGAAGTTCCCCTCATAGATGGTATCCTGAGTGAGTATAAGAGATTGGGGAGAGTCGACGATATCAGTAGAAAATATAGAGGAAATATCTTTCTTAATATCATCCAAACTAGGAAGAAACGACGAACAATGGTGGTTGTCATCCCATGGTGCCTCCTCGATACTAAGCATTTCCATAATAGATCCATTTGATGGAAAAATCTGTAGGATGTAATTGAAAGTGGAGGATAGGGAATCTAACCAGGATGGTAGCGGATATGAAGTAGACACAAATAAATGTTGGTCATCCAGTGAAGGAGAGGTAGAATGGATGACATTGTATTCGACCTCTACATGACTAAGTGGCATAGCGTCACCTAGTGTATCGAACTCTAAGGGAGTAGGTATCATCCATGTATCAGATGTTTCGAGGGATTGATGTACCATAGTCAAAATAATATTCACCATTACGATGTGTTGTGTGGTTGGAGGAAGAGGTGTAGGGAAAGTACCCATGAGTGAAGAATCTTTCAATAGACTTACCCTGAAACTTTCATAAGTAATCTTTGAGTACCCCAAAAATGGAATATTGTTGGTTGTTTGAGTGCGAGCATCAAGGGTGCAATAATCCAATTGATCGATGGTCACAATTTTACCTTGATGAGGGAATGAGACACATCGAAAAATGGATGAAGTGACAACAATCATAGCATAGAACCAACTTCTTCCTAGCAACAAGTTATAATCGAGGGGAGCGTCGACTATTTCTACATCGACAGAAACAATTTTGCCTCCCAGTTGAACAACTAAGGATTGTAATAATCCACGAGATCAAAAAACTCTTCCATCAAATTCTCTTAACATGGTGGGAGATTGATTAAGACCAGGTGATTTAAGGCCTTTCTAGCAAGCTAAGGACATGACACATGTTGATGCTCCCTCATCCAATATCGTGCGACGAATATGTTGACTATGGACAATGACATCAATTTGGAAAGCAAGTTGGTGAGAGAGTCGTTATTTAAAATTATCCAGATTGAACGTGATATTATTGGATGACTCAGGATCTATAACTCCGACAACTACCAAGAGAGTTCTACGTTGGCTAGGGCAGTGTTGTAGAACTTTGAGAGCTGACATGGTGCAAGGTGCTTGGGCCAAATCTTCGACAATGTTGTAGTTTTGAGCAGCACGAGAGTTAGGATTAAAGGTTGACTTTCTGATTGTGCTCTTGGGTGGGCGTAGGATAGAGTCAAAACTTGGTTTCTCAATCTGGAAAGGTCCAGACAGAGGAGTAACCGAAGTGGATGGTGGATCCGGTACAGTCCCATTAGTTACATTTTCCTTACCGGGTTTACCTGGTGGTGTGTCATATGTCGTAGTTCAAGTGGTCAAATATACCCCATTAAACATATAAATGTGTGCACTCGATGAAGCATCCTCGTTAGGAGGATGGCCTGAGTTACCTCCTATTGAAGGTGCATGATTTTGTGCAACGAATGACTGTTGTTGTGCAAAAGGATGTGTCAATACATCGGCTTGAGATTTTCCTTTAAAACATTTAGCAACTTCGTCCTGATGGGGACAATCTCTTGTGTAGTGATCTTTAGCACAAATGAGACATGGAAATTTCGGTTTAAGATGTGGTTTCTTTTTAGTATTAAGTGGTTGTGCTTGTGTTTTTGGATTTTCAGTTTGATTTTTGTTTTTCCTGAGTTTATTCTTAGTTTTATTCCTGCCCCCCCCCCCTTGATTGTTGTGGAGAAGCAGATTGGACTGCATTCACTTCGAAGACTTGAGTTGGGGTGGAGTTTGATGAGAGTGGAGTCGACACGGTAGCTGGGGCAGTGATTGGATGATTGGTTGTGCCAGTCGACTGTGAATCAAACTGGGTTTTGACAGAACCGATAACTCCATTCGAATGAGCAGTGGAGGATGGTTTTGATCGATCGTTTGATGTACGAGGAGTGTTTGGGATCAATTCATACAAAGTACCGGATTGGAAATAAACCAAATCCAAATACTAGGCACGAGTAATGGCTTCCTCTTCTGTGACTACACCACCCATGGCTACATCTCGAGCAATAGGAGGTAATAGAGATTTGGTGAACCATTAAGCCAATAGTCGGTCTGGAATGGTTACTTTGATCAACTGTCGTCGTCGTCTCCATTCATGAATATGATCATAAATATGTACATAGTTAGTCTAACGAAGGGAGGTCAAAAGTTCCGTGTTGGTTTTGTATCAGATAGGCAATTGGAAGTGGGTGAAGAAATCCATGGAAAGTGAACTAAAATCTTGAAAAGTTACGCGTTATAACTCAATGTACCATTTAGCTGGAAAAGATGTAAACAGATAGAATCATCCGTTAGTGAGTTTGATGAACACCACATATGAAAAGTCATGACATGATTATTAGTGTCTTCTCCAGGTTTGTCGTCAAATTTTGGAATATCAAAAGGTAATTTGGCAGGAATGACTGGCCAAAAAGGGAAGTTTAATATGGGATCGTTTGTTAATCTCGACAGATCCATTAGATGTAAAGTGGTTAAGAACGATAACTCTCGATTAGCTTGAGGATGATACTGGTGTGGCATAGGAACACCAGTAGGATTGTAAACTGGTTGTGATAGATAGTTGTATCCAGCAGGTCCTCCCATATGCTATTGTTGTGGAGTTTGACCAACAAAATTAAGATTCATTTGTTGAGGGACTTGCATAAAAGGAGAATGGAAACCCATTTGGCCCTAGCGGGGGGATAACCAGTGTAACCCAGAGGAGGATAGTTAGCTTGACTTTGAAGCGGATAACTAGTTTTACCTTGAGGACGGTAACTAGGTTGACCTTGAGGAGGGTAAAGAATTTTCCCTTGGAGAGGAAAAGATGGTTGACCTTGAGGACCCCAAGTTGGGGACCCCTGGGAAGGGTTGTCCAGAATGTAATCCAAAAGGATTGGGATTTAAGGTTCCTCCCTGTGGGTTGGGGTTTGATGATCCTCCCTGATGTGGCTGATTAAAAAGTACTCCCTGGGCTGGTCCGCAGGATTGTGGCGGGTTACCGGTAAACGAAAGTTGGAATTGTTCCCCTGTCACCGGTAGGGGGTAGAAACTGGGATTTGACCGGTAACAAGGGAGTTGCCCCCCAGTCAAAATTTGTGCATTAAAGGATGGTTGCCCCCTAGTAGGGATTTTTCCATTGAACGAGGGTTGCCCCCTAGTAGGGATTTGTCCCACAGTTGGGTTTTTTTGTATGGCAGGGTTTTGCATCCTTTGATGTGAAGGTGTCCCAACATGGTTTTGTGGAGTATATGAAGTTGTTGCTTGAAGTGGGATGGTAGGTGTAATTGTCAGGGCACTTTGCAAATGAATAGGTAACACGACTCATATTTCACTTGTAAATTGTCCTGAAGTGGTAACGATATTGATCGTTTGTCCGACGGGATGGTCAATAGGCTGATCTGATGGTCATGCATTTGCACCGGTGGTGGTAGATGTATGTGGAGGGTCAAAGAGTAGTTGGCCAAAATTAATTTTTTCATAAAGATCCCGACCTGATGGAGTTCTCCATATAGGACGAACATGAGTTTGTTGTGGATCTACCATTTCAATAGAGCAGACAGGGGTAGTATATTCTTCATTGGAAGTTGGTTGTTGTGGTTCAATGTCTAGTTGATCGTATGTCCTTGATGATAGTCTAGGGTGGTCTTCTATTACGATGTTACCTGAGGAGTCCACTCGGATAAGGATTGGGTCTTAAAGGATTGCCAAAAATGGGTTTGCAGGAAGGGTGGGACCTTCCTGAACCACAACTAAAGCTCTATCAAGATTTTCGATCAAAGGAGTGGCGACACTCCTAACATCCAAATAGTTTTTGATCTCTTCACGGTAAATGTCTTCAGGTGAGTTAGGAGGTATGGGTTTGTAGCCTTCTAGAGGAAAACCTTTCATCCTACGTGATCTATGAAGAAATTTATCGACCATAGTACTAATTTTAAGGACAACTAAAGTAAATAAACAACATTTGCTAAAAAATCTAGAAAACTAACAAGCAAAACAATAACTTCTCTCAATGAACATACTAGTTGGTGATGAAATCCAACATTGCGTGATCAAATTGAGAAGGGGATAGGATTTGAGCGGGTGAATCAGTTACGTTGGCGGCCTGCTTAATAGAATTACGCCTTGGTGCAAGTTCCCTCACAATTTTACCCGTTGGTTACCCTCCAAGGAGCCCGAGTGAGTTTGATCAACGTCTATTCCAGGTACAACGAAGACTTCCCTTCACCATTACCTTATGTAAGGACCCTAAATATTATGGCCACTAAGGATACCAACACGCAGTCATCCTCTGGGTGGGTATGGTCAACAGTCAAGTCCGAAAGTATGGGCAGGATATCAAGTTCGAAATTCCTCAAGAGAACTGAAGAAAAATGGACTAGTAAACTCCAGAGGACCCCGAACGGATTCATAATTCACGAAGCTTCGAGACCAAATGAAAATAGTTGATCCTCAATAAGAACCCCTAATATACGATTGTACTACTATGATTGGTTAAGCCTCGAAGGGATAATCTTTGTTGCTCTCCCACATGTGACCTCGTGTTTAACCCCTGTGTGAGAGGGGGGATCCCAGCTATGCTTATACGAAGGTTGGATTTTGTCTCCCTATCACAAGATTCTGAGTTTGTTTTGAATGATTTGGAGAGTTATTCTCACAACCTATTCCAAAGCTCTAGTCCTAGTCTATTGTTGGTGTAATGCTAAAAAATAAAAGTTTCTAGTTCAATTTTAATTAGCGTTTATTTTTTGTGGTTGTTTGTTACACAAGGTTGAATGATATTGAAACTGATGATGTTTGAGACTCGACTCCAAAAGAAGGTAAAAATAAAGATATGCAAATTTTCTTTTCAATGAACTTCTAGCTATGGGAAGGAGAAGACTTTATTTTCTTTTGTCAATAACAAACACTCAATAATGCAAAATTTTATGCTATTTTGTTTTCAAACAAGAAGTCAGACAATTTCCAAATTATAAAGAAAATATTTTTAATATCCAAAACCAATGCATATAAATACATCTTTGTTTGATTGCAGATGCAATCTAAGATGTTCGTTCAATACTTCATTCTTTCACTAATAATGAAAAAAGGTTCACTACCATGATAGGAAAAAGTAAGAAGCAAAAAGCATACAAACAAAGACACTCTCAACAATAAACAAGAGACCGAAAGAAAAACAATTACCAAACTGTTCACTCAAAGAAAAACAGTAAGAAACCAAAAGTCATACTTTATAGTCTTTAAGAATTGAGTAAGGGATCAAGGATAAAGAAAACAATAGATCTTTGATCGACGATTTTCCTTATGAAATCCTCCAATCAATCAGATAATCGAGAAGAATGACAAAAAGAAACCAATTTTGAGAGAGAAAGGTCGATTTTTCAATCAGGAAAGACAACACAAATTCAATAAGCACTAAAAAGAATGAAAGGTAACAAGTTTTAGTCAAACAAAGGACAAGATCAGATAGAATAAGTTTTGAGTTAAAGAAAGATATCCAAAGACTATACCCAACAAGCAAGAAACCCTAAAATTTCTCGAAGGAAAATCAA
The DNA here is from genome assembly GCA_032191745.1 of Picea mariana. Lineage (NCBI taxonomy): Eukaryota > Viridiplantae > Streptophyta > Pinopsida > Pinales > Pinaceae > Picea > Picea mariana. The sequence goes on along the minus strand of JASDQU010224751.1, from coordinate 9,219 downwards.
CGCTCTGGTAACCAAATCCCCAGAGCGTTGCAACGCTTGCTAATAGACTCTAGGGGAGCATTGATCAAGAAACAACGCCATGACTTGAACTTCAAAGGGGTGCCAGTTCTGAGGAAAGTTTGAGAAAAATCTCAAAAAGCTCAGTAACTCAGGAAAATTCAGTAAGAGGCTCTGTGAGACAACTATCAAAGACAAAAGAAATGTAAAAATAGATTAAATCAGTAGATAAGATATAAGGATAGGAAAAATCCACGGACGAACCAAGGAAAGAATAAACTGAAAATTCAATCCCCAGTGGATTCGCTAATTTCTGTTACAGAAATATTCCTCTATGGACAGGTGAACTTTCCCTTGGATTATTGACCCCTATACCAAGACAAAAACAATCATTTGGACACTACCATTCTTATAAACTCATTTTTCTTATTGAAAAAGAGAGGAGAAGGTAAGGTAGGATGTACTCTGTTTACGACGTTTGTCCTAGCTGCTCCTATCTGCAAACTTGATCCAATTCTTGGCGCAAATCAATACCTGCAATGAACAACAAGAAACAAGTGACTTCCTTCTACTCTAATGGATTAGGCAAAGAAAATTCATCTATGCAAATCAAATTAAACATAAACAAGCACATGGAACCACATACTTGAAGGAAATAGGCCAAGTATATTAAATGAGAACTTCAAAAGAAAACTCACAATCTTTAGGTAATGTTGCAAACAACCTCTCTAAGTCCTCCTCATCCAACCCTTACTCGAAAGATCCACAATCAAAATAACAATGCTTTGTTGATTTTATCCTTCCGTTTTCACCATGGGAATGCCTCCATTTATATTATTTGAGAGGCTCAACTACCTTAGGTATATTTGGAATTAGTTGAGGATATGGCTCCAATAGTTGTGATATCTTTCTTTGATGCAGCCCCTGAGTTAGATTCGAGCGAAACTAACTCGATCCATCCATAGATGTATTTAGAAGAAATGGGATTTCTTCCAAGATTTCCTCAACCAACTCGCGCTACCTTAGAATGGGAAACAAAGCGTTACAAATCTCCCCCTAAGATGGACAAGGAGTTTTAGAGCTCCTTGTGTATGAGCATGGGAGCGTTGATCTTCCAAAAAGTTACCAAGATGAATAATTCCCTAGAAAAACATTTGTTCCGACTATCAAATGACGGGGCTTCTTCTTCTAACATGCTTCAGGGGTTGTAGCAAGTGTTTTCACAGTGTCGTTTGTGATGCGACACTTAGAGAAAGAGAATGCGAAACTTACGACACTTGCAACACTTACGACACTTGCAAGAATGAAAATGCGACACTATCGAAGTGAGGAATTTTGATGTGTAAGAATAAGATAATCTAGAGTTTGTCGAACTATCAAAAATATATCGATGAACCTGTTGTGTTTCCGACGGTGGTTGGGTCGGATGACTAATGTTCCTTTAGTCGAACAATCGACAAACTAATTAGTCGATGCTCCGATGAAGGTTTTAATAATTAAAATAATAATAATTTGTATCATGCCATGTTGATCCAGGAGTTGAACCAACACTTCTCCCTTTCCAATGGACTTGAAAAATATTGAAGTTTAGAATAATCTCAAATTGGGTCTATGGAGTGACCTTACACTTGGGAGAACATTGTGCGCTAAATAGTTTGGGATCATCCATTCCCCTATGCAGGTGCCTTAAATGGACAATACATTTGTGAAAAAATGTGGTGATATGCCTTGATTACATCTATAGTACAACTCTTAAAGCATACTAACCACGAAGAGGGAAAAAAAGAATAATTGAGATTAAAATTTAGTAGAAATGCAAAAATGTTAAGAGTTTATAGTGGCAATGGTATAAGGAACAATTTTTTGATATTGAAATATTCACTAAACACTTTTTATTGGGATACCGAAGGAGTTTACAATAAGTGGAGCTTTCTAACTTGTTGTTTAACAATATAAGATGCACTTTCTACTCAGAGTCCCAAAACCTACTTCCAAATGAAAGAATAACAACAATACAACACAATCTAGAGATTGCGGTGTAGTCTCATGTGGTCATACAACGTTACGCAAAGGGCACACTCAAATACAAGAATGTCATCTTTGAACATTTAGAAATAGATCATTATCAAAAAAATGCTAAATGAAATAAAGACTAATGCTATCTAAGTACATTGTTTTGAAAAAACAATATAATGTTGATAATAACAACAACTTAGTTTAAAATGGCATACGGTTTCTCTAATAAACAAGCTCATTCCATATGGTTTAGTCTAGACCATTAGTCAACAACATAGCCTCCCAAAACCATATGTATTTAACTTTCTCAGAGGAATAGGGAGCTTAGATTAGGCTAACATACAACTAATTTAAGAACAGTTCTTTTACTCTTATTCTTACGAATCGATTCGAACCTTTCACGCTTGTTATAAAGCCTCTCCATGACACACTTTACCTCACATTGAGGAAAGTTGCTAAGGTCGTAATAATGAGGGGCGATATCTATTAGCCTATTGAAATGAGGTGAAATTGTAGGACATAAATGGCATTAGTTACAAAAGTAATATCGACCCATAAAAAGAAAAAAAGAGATAATATACACTTACCACTCTCCTCGAACATCAATGATGATGCGAATGAAATTACCACTTGTCAACACATACTCATTGTATAGGACCCATTCTGGCTTGTGATCAACACATGTTGAAGGATGCAACTGAACACTATATGTATTGTAAATTAGGATAAACAATCATAACACATATAACAAAATAAATGAAAACATACATCAAAATATGTGCATATGATAGAAGAAAACAAAATTCACACTTGCAATTAACTTCATAATATCGTGTTAATCAAAGATTTTTTTCGCACCTGATTATATTTTATTGTGAGATACCATCCACTCCGCTCTTGATGAGCCACCTGCATGAAATAGCCTACGAGAATTTCCTTAAACTAAGATAGTACTCGTGACTTTTAAAATCAGTGCTACACAACTTGAGGTTGTATCTTGTCATGATGCGAACTAATTGTTGTCTCACATTGTCAGTAGCTTTGAGAGCCCTTGTATTTATAAAATTTTCATGGCACCAATTTGGATCTTCATCTGCAAAACTAACACAAGAAAATGTTGGAATCAACCTCAAAGAATACAAAAAACATTTAACATATGCATGATCATGATCCAAGTCATATTTGGACCAATACCAAGGTTTGTGGTAGGGGAGAAGGGAAAGGTTCATGTTTGTGGTAGGGGAGAAGGGTGAGGTTCTTTGGACACTAGATGTGAAATATCGACATAATTGTAATAAATGAGTGAGTGACAGTATCTAACATAAAGGATAAATAACTCACATCATGAAAACAAGAAGACAAGTTTCTTGTTCAGTTGGATTGTGCTATTTAGAAAAGTATCACTCATCCAATCAAAACATGCTTTGTTCCAAATAAGTTGGCACTCAAAGTCGAAACAAATTATATTGTAATATTGCAATGGAATTTTATGAAACTACTGCCAGTGGGAGCGTAAGGAAAATTCCAAGCATAATGTGTTAATTACCAAACTTTCCTATGCATGCTTTCTTCAAAATAGTCTTTGGACCACTGCAATCTTCAAACAGAATGTTATAATATCCAAATTATTCTCCAATTGTCACATCCATTTCCTCTGCTACATGACGAGAAACATACATATCAGCCACCCTATGAGGTTGAGTGCAAGCACTTTGTTTTCGATTGTCATTGTACCCAGCTTCTACCCCAAATTGAGGAATCTGCAAGGAGACAAGGTAAGTTCAGAGAAATATATATAACTCAAAGAAGCATAAAAATCCAAACATAGGAGAATTCTAGAGGAACACAAATACATAGATAAATTTGCTACAATTTTCTACATTTGCATGAATACTTGGCTTATGACAAAATCGAGTGGAAATTCATACTTAACATGCTAGCATGGCTAGGATTTAGGAGATTCTTAATAGAGCAGTGAGAACCCTATTTTCAAATGCATCAACAAAAGTGTGTTAATCAATGTTCCAACAAGTTTATGGTGCAAGGGGATGCAAGTATGTGGGGCATGCACAATACATCTGGAGAGTGTGCTCGTGCTAGAGATATTTTTGGATCAAAACTGCGTGTGGAGTTTTGAAACGTCCAACGTTTCGAGTGGACACTCCACCCATCATCATGGACATCACCTCCTATATACCCTAATGTATATTGTGCTCATGTTCACCATACATTAGGTATATAGGAGGTAATACCCCAACATAAGGGACCCCACCCCAAATATAGAAAATAATACTCTCTAGAAATTTGAAAATATAAAAAACGTTAGATTTTTTATCACCGGTTAATGATGAATAAGAATTAAAGAATCTCCAATCTTCAAATCCAAATTGAAGGGTCGAGGAAAGGCCTCTCCAATGATTTGTAGGTGGATTCTAGGGAATCCCCAAAAAAACAAGATTGTTACAGGTTTCAAGCCAACATTCCATTGGGAAATTAAATTATTATTATTATAAACACTAATAAAAGACAAACAATTGAAAACTTGTCTAGGTCGTGAATTTAAAATTAAATTATTACTATTATTATAAACACCAATACTAGATAAAATGTTGAAATAAATATGACACATACAATTAAGCCATGCATAATGAACCCATTGAATAAGAATGATAAAATTTATAAACAGTTATGTCAAATTGGGGTAGTTATAAATATACTACATAGAAATGTCCAAATGTTAATCATAGATGCATTCGTTATTTTGAAAGTGGTTATAAAGCCGGGAGATGAAGCATCATCAAATATAAAAATCATTCTATGGTTGGTCCCCTTGTGATGCAAGACAAGGACAATAAAAAATGAAACTAACCAAGATATAAAATAGAGAAGGGCCTTGCATAAGAGAGAAAAAATAAAAAAGAATGTAGACAACTGCCACATGAGGAGGTGGTGAAATGAGAAGATATACAAGAAAATAAATGAGTAGATAGCCAAATAAAATGATAGACAAATAGTTTTGCAAAGAGAAACTCGACAAGCAGTTTTGCATGTATTTTATTTCAGATTAGGATTTCATTATGTACTGATAAATCAATCTAATACTTTGTTTAATATTAGGATGTTTTGACATTTTATATGTTAGCATGTACATTGTTTCATCTATATCTTAGGTATCTTTATGTTCTCCAATAAATTTTGATGTTGAATAGCATACCCAAAAATTAAAAATTGTCATGGAAGGCTTTGAATGACTAGATATCTATCCTGAAAAGGGTCACCTCAAAGACCCAACTTATATTCCCCTGCACTGCCATTTAATGAAGAACATTCCAAATGCATCTTACTTCTCTCTAAACCCTTTGGATACAATTCCGACAAATGAAAACAAAGATATGCCAACAACTATGCTAACAACTTAATTTACATTTTCTTTGTATAAAGGCAACAATAATGAGCTAAAATTGCAGTATTTTACATTTATAATTCAAAACAAAACCAACTAGAACATGGATATTAAGATTTCTTTGTTGTAAAAGCAAGTGATCACTTCTAGAAAGGTTGATGCAGACATTAAGTAGAGTTTGACAAAACCCCAAGGTACGCACTGAAGGATGTGAAGAGAGGGAAGAAAGGCCAATGAGGTTATCGTTGACACAGATAGATATAAGCCATGTACATGAACAATGGATATGGACTTCACCCCTATTCCAAAAGTAAATTTTTTTATGGTAGAGAAAAAACATAATAAAGAAGCCTTAGGTGTGGAAATATACAAAATATTATGCAGTCCATGTGGAGTTGATAAAAACTTCACAAAGAGACGTTGCTAAAATTTAGAGCCCATTGAATCGATAATTTAGGTCATGGTCTGGATACTAGTGATGAACTCCCCTCCTTGGCCATACTTTTGGCTCTCACATTGTTAATAATCTCCAAACTCTCGACCTATAAGGTGATAGTTTTCCTATATAGTATTTTCACAAAAAAATGAATGCCCCTTCTTTCATGAGATCCAGAGCCATCCCTTTATTTTTTCAAATAGTGACCATGCATCCTCTCACATTGTTTTTACATTTTGTCAAATATTTTAAGAGTGCATGACAATATTTAGTACCATGCTAATGATTGTCTAGTAGCATCTAGATTCCATATTAGTGTTTTTTGCATAAGTGCATGGTGCCCTCAAGGCTTCAAAATTCATACATGAAGTCTTAAAAAACTAGTACAACAAAGGTCAAATTCCTCCAACAAGAAGACTATTATGAAAATCCAATTTATGTTTGTCATTGTAGCAATCAAGAATACTAAGGGTCAAACAATATCCCACATATGGCGCAACGATGAAGATCATGCATATGCCACTAAAGGTTCTTGATGAAATTTCCCTCACTAAATGTCAGGTCTCTCAACTTTGGCATGATGGGTGCCTTCAATGCATATCGAGGTGGTGGCCAACCGACACACATTTCAAGTCATGGCCCTATTTGTTAGCACACAGTCTAGGGGTGTTTATTAATTGTTTTTTATTAGTTACAATTTTGATTTTTTTATTGGTAAATCTTATACTTAATTGATTTGTAAGAAATTATAAACCCTAACATAATTCATCTAGAATCCTTCACTATCAGTGTGTGTGCTTAGAAGCTTAGCACTATGCTTCTGGATAACTCTCTTGATGCAACTGGGTGTAAAGATAAGAATTGGGGATGGAAACATAAAATGGAGAAAATGCTTTCCTATCATGATATCTAAGTGTTATTCACTGGAGCAATTCAAAACCAGAGTTCAAAATCATTTCTCAATTTGGGGTTTTAAAGGGTTAGAAATACATACTGATTTTGGCGACATTGTTGGTCTAGGTGGGATATCCTCTGTCTCTCGAGCTAGGGCCTCCTCTATTGCTTAAGCTAGGGCCTCCTCTATTGCACTGTGGGCTAGGGTTATCACTCTCTATTGATCCTCTGTTGTCGGGGCTAGGACTGTCGTTCTTTGTCGATACTTTTTTGGCCGGGCTAGGGTTGTCGCTCTCTGTCGAAAGCTCGAATGTGGTGAGGGTGTCTACTTTTGTCGCTCTCTGTACGGAGCTCGAATGTAGTGAGGGTGGCTAGGGATGTCGCTCCCCATCGGGAGTTGAATGCGAATATATATATATATATATATATATNATTATATAGTGGGCCTAATGGTTAAGAACATGTGTTTACTCCTTTTGAGGTCAGAGGTTCAAATCCAAAGGGGGGTAGGGTATGTATACCTTCGTAGACTTTAGCGGCCAAATCACTATAACACCAATTTACTAGACTTTAGCAACCAAATAGCATAACATAACACATAGAATACATAACTCCTATAGTTTTTAATCCATGTGCCATTAACCAAAAATCACTAATATTTAGAACCCTCCAATTACCTATCATAATATTTAGAACCCTAATATTTAGAATCCTTATAAAATATATAAATATCAAACCCGAACACATCACCCTTAACCCTAATAACGTATAACCCAACCAGATAACCCATATTCTAAACGCTTAATTCCAAGAACCTATAACCACAAATTATTATAAAACTAGACCCCTAACATTAATAATTGCTAAACCCTATAACGTCCAACCTCAATCACACATATATTGCCTAAAAAATTATAACACATATCCCATATAATAAGTACTAAATCCTAAAACCCCTAACATGTTATCCATAATTATAATAATTTGTAATCTTGCTAAACCTTGATTCACATAAATCCTATAACCCTAAATCTATAATTTATAAAACCCTTAACCCTTATATTTGATAAGCTATAGATTACTAAACCAAATAACCCTCATAACTCTTAACATTACCTATCACTACTAATCTATAATTTCTAACACCTAGCCTATAACTATTCTAACCCTTAACACCCAACCCTTATAAAGTCTATTCACTATAACCCTTAACACTATAGTCCATAATTCCTCTTAGATTTAACCCATATTACCCTTAATTCATATGAACCCTAATCCCAACCCCAAATTCTCATAATACCTATGATACTAATACTTATAAATCCCATTGTTCCTTATACCTAATAATTACAACCCATATTCTCTAATACACTTCCCCTCTACTAGAAACAACACCTATAATCCTTGATACTTGATCACGATAATCCATATCCAATATAAAACCTAACCATAATACTATAACCGTTTTAAGCCGTAAACTTTATAACCTCTAATGCCTAACTCTTATAAACCCTGTGAACTCTTAACCCTATAATCTCTATTGTTAGAAATACCTAAAAATTATAACCCTTAATCCTTATCAGCCTAAATACTATAACACCAAAAACCTATCCTAATGACTCTAAACCCTATAACCCAGTTGTCAATCCTTATAAATCCAAATAACTCCAAACCTCTATACCCCTAATCCCAAACCACTATAATGTTTGTAAATCTTAATCCATATAATCTGTAATACCCAATACTTATAACCCCTAACCTCAAGCACCTAATCCTTAACCACTCTAACCTTGAACGCTAGTAAAGGTCAATCCCTATAATGTGTATACAATTTAAATCCTTACCCATATATCCCCTCATAATATACCCCATCCATTATAGTATTTATAACTCTTAGCCCCTTCCATCCCTCAACCACCACTCATGTAACCCCTATAATGACTAATGCATATACACCATAATGTTGAAATAATGTAACTGCAAAGAGTATTCTATTTATTATTGATATATTATTCATTAGATCAATCCCCTTTTGCGGATTGATCATGTCGAGTATTGTAAATAACCAAATCCCCTTTTTCGGATTGGTAAAACCCTAATTGTAATAGGCAGAATGAGAAGTCGGCCCCCAGATTAATTAAAGGTGGTTATAACCACCCAGATTGAGAAGTCGGCCCTGCCAGTGAAAAGTCACCTGCCAGATTGTATAAATAAAGAGGCTAGCGCCTCATTTGGACACAGACCCACTTGTTCATCAGAGCACAAGTTTGAAGCTGTAGTTGGAGAAGAAATCAGAGAGAGAGAGAGAGAGGCGCTTTCTTGGGAGAGGACTTTCTGTGTTTGTTTGAGTTATCTCTTGGCATTGTATTGGCTATTTATATTAAGGAAGTTTTTGCTGGGTTTTCTCCCCCATGAGGGTTTCCCAGAATAAATGATGTGTCTCTTGTGATTGTGTATTTCTTAGTGATCCTAT
>JASDQU010224750.1:0-12453 GCA_032191745.1 Picea mariana | reverse complement strand
TGAACATTGCTATCTGAATCAAGTGCTATTTCTGTTCAAGTGCTATTTCTGTTGCTATTTCGTATATCATTTCTGTGTATTGTGAAGATTATGCTGGATATTTTAATGTTATTCTGTTATTTCTAGCATTTCGTTCCTGTTCTGCATATTTTATATATCTGGTATCTTGCACTATGCCTAGAGGCAACCTAAGAAATGTCGCACTCTTCATATTAATCAGTCATGAATATAAAGAAATACATCAGGTATGGAGTTAGAACAAACTCCTAGGAAACAGGATCTAAGTCCTAAATACAAACACCATAAGAACTGTCTAACTAATATATTCTCCATTATTTCTCCAACAAGGACCACAAAGCCAAAAGACCAAAATAGACATCTAAACCAAAGTAATGAGATAGCCAAAATATATATGTATAATAATCAGAAAAAATGGAAGAGGTAATTATTAAACATTTCAAATACTAATTGGTAAGAATAAAATTATACGAACAACATGGCCACTAAAAGAAAAAAAAAAGCAAACGTGAAGGTAAATTGTTTCGTATTTCGCCAAATATCTACCACATATAAAGACACAGTTCCAACGGCTATAAAAATTCAATTTCACATTTTTCCCTTATAGATTTTCCATAAACAAAAGCCTTTGTGTGTCCATTTTAACATTTGCTTCGTATTTTGAATATATAAATTTTTATTTATTATCCTTATTATTATTAATATGTAAATTTTGTTTTATTTATTTGTCTCTTATAATGGGTGTAGTGTTTACCTTTCAAAACCATTTACATAATTTATATCTATAAAGTTTTCCAGCCATTATGATTAAGTGTGAAAATATTCACACTCAGATTATATGTGGTCGCCCCTTCTATATATAAAAGCTTCTCAAATCTAAGTCAATTGAGTTTAGCTTGGGTTATTGGGAGGGTTGATGATCATCACCCGTATTTTCCAGGCTCCAACAATGAGATACCATGGATGCTCCAAATGAAAAATCGCAGACAAAGGGACCACAATGGTTTGTCCTGAGCTTAAATTTCCTCCCCGTGAGGTAATGTCTCCACATTTTTAATGCATGTGCAATTGCTGCTAATTTTAGATCAAGGGTAGCATAGTTTATCTCATGCTCTTTTAGTTTTTTGAACTCATAGCATACCACATGATTTTTCTTACTGAGGACTCCACCAAGCCCTTCCATGCATGCATCAATGCACACAACAAAATCTTCATCCAGATATGCAATATTCAATATTGACACACTCATCAAGATTTCTTTCAACTATTAAAATCTCTGCTCACACTTGGGATTCCATTCAAACTCCAATCCTTTGTTTTACAAAGAAGTGATTGGGCTTGCAATCCTTGAGAATCCTTTGATGAATCTTCGGTAATAACCGACAAGACCCATGAATGATCTGACCTATGTCACATTTCTTGGCACTAGCCATCCTCTAATGGCCTCTATTTTCTCAGGATCCACTGCTATCCCTTCTGCCAAAATTATATGCCCCAAGTAGTGAATCTTCCTTTAAAAAACGATGCACTTACTTACCTTAGCATACACATTATGCTCTCTTAAAAATTGCAACATCATTCTTAAATGTTTCTCATGTTCCTCTTCTGACTTAGAGTAGAAGAGTATATCATCTAGGAATACAATTACAAACTTGTCCATGTACTCCCTAAACACTCCATTCATCAGGCATATAAAGATTGTTGGGGAATTTGATAGTCCAAATGGCACTACCGTGAATTCATAATTCCCATATCTTGTTTTGAATGTTGTCTTGCCAATGTATTCTTCCTTTATCCTCACTTGATGATAGCCTGATCTCAAGTCAATCTTGGAAAATATTCTTGCACCTTTTAGCTGATCAAACAAATCATCAATCCTTGGAAAAGGATACTTCTTCTTTATGGTGGTCTTATTCAGCTGCCTGAAATCAATACACAGCCTTAATATTCCATCTTTCATCTTCACAAAAAGAACCCGGGCACCCCAAGGCAACACACTTGGACGCGATATACCCTTTCTTTAACAACTCTTCAAGTTGCATCTGTAACTCCTTCAATTCTAGTGTGTCCATTTTGTATGGTGTCTTGGACATTGGGGAATCTCCTCTCACCAAATCAATATAGAAATCAATGTCTCTCTTTGGTGGCAATCCGAGGATTTCTCTAAAAACATCTTCAAAATCCCTCAAGACCAGATGCTCTTCAATTCTTTCTACTTTATCTTTGGCTTCCTCTTCCATATGGGATGCAAAAATCTGACATCCCTTCCTAAAACATTTTTTCAGCTGCATGGCTGAAACCTCTCTAGCAACTACAACTCTTGGAATGCCTTGAATATTTCCTTGCTTCCCTTCTTCATCAAGACATATGATTGTCTTGTTGTAATGTTCTACGACAACATGGTGTTTTTCCAACCAATCCATGCCAACTAGACAATCATATGAACCCAACAGTATGATGTTTACATCTACCTTTGTGCTGAGTCCATTCATGTCTATTAGAAAATATTTAATGAGCTCATTGATTTTCCTCTTAGCTTTTGTGGCTAATTGAACTAACCAAAATTTCTTATGCTTACTATTTTGCAAGTGAAATATTTCAACAATGTTAGAGTTTATGTAACTATGACTATTTCCAAAATCAATTAAAATTGTTATAGACTGATTATTGATCTTACCTTCCACTTCAATCATGGGGTATTGATATTCAAATTTCTTTTTGTCCAAGGCTGCATAAATCCTTGACATGTTTCCTCCCATGTCTTCCATTGTTTGAGCTTCCTGAATGTTGTGCATAATCCTCATTTTTTTCCCTTTGTGAGGGAAGTCCCTCTATACGTGATTTCCCTCACATCCCCAACATTGTACAAGTTGTTTCCTTGGCCTTTTCCCAACGCATATGCAGTCTTATGCTCATTTTGGGTTGGCTGACCTTGCTGATTTGCTTGGGAATTATTCTTGAAAAAGGGCGGCTTAAAACATTTCTACCCTTGATCCTTTTTACCCTTCATCTTGTCATTCCAAGCCTTTTGGAAAAATGACCTTCCTCTACTTTTCTCATAAAGATGCTTTTCTCTCCTTATGGCTTCTTCCAAAGTTTTGGGGTTATCATATTGTATCTTGTCACTATAGAAGGATGGTAACCCACTCAAAAACCTTTGTATTTTGACTTTTTCATATTTTATGAACTCAACATACTTTAGAAACTCAAATAAATTCTTCTCATATTCGTCCATTTTCATGCTCCCCAACTTGAGTTCAAAGAACTCTTTCATCTTCCTTTCATAGTAATGCTCAGACAAATATTTCTCTTGGAAATATCCTTTGAACTACCTCCATGGGATCCTTTTCTCATCAAGGTTCTTGGCTTACTTAAATTGATCTGACCACATGGCTGTATTTCCTTGCAAGTGGTAGGTTGTAATTCTAGCTTCTACTCTTGAGGGGTAATCATGTAGTTAGAAATATTTCTTCATTTTCCAACAATAAGACCTCAATGTCTTCTCCTTTCCTATGCTCACCATTGAAAGTTGGTGGCTTGATTTTTCTGAGCTCACCTTGCAAGATGTCTGCCTCATGCCTTCTTCTTTTCCTTCGGACATGATACACACTTGGGATACTCCCTAGCCCTTAACTTTCATGAGTTCTTCTAGTATATTTCCTTGGAGAATGATGGTGCCTACTCATGCTTGTTCACTACGTCATTCCCATGATAATGTCTTTTTCTTTGGGATCTAAATAAAGTGACGTGTCTAGCACTAGTTGATTTCTTGGTGCTAGAGTCTTTGTTAACTTGCTTATGCAACATATTCAATATCTTAAGTATCTCTTCCTGATCTTTCATAATCCTTTCATTATTTTCTCTATAGCTTTGCACTTCCCTATGCAATCTTCTCATAGTTACAGTCTCCTGTATGTCTCTTCTTCCATTCGACCCTGCCTAATAATTTCACATGCTAAAATGAAGACCTCTAATCTCTTCCTCATGGATATAAGATCCCTAATCATATTCCATAACTCCAGTCCTCATGTAAGACCCGAAGTTTTTCTCCTGTACCTCTAATTCTGCAAGAAATGTGCATGTAATAATTATTGTTAGAACATGCATACTATAAAGCATTTCATCAATTAAAATACAGGTTATTTCCTCATCAATTTATGGAGGACATAGTGTACCAATTCAAATTCTGATTCCTTATATGCATTCCTCTTTGAAACAACATTCCAACAATTGTACCCATGCCTCAATCTGAGTTCTGAGCGAAAAGTTACAACATTAACATGTTGCAATTTCCACTTTTACTGCTACAAGAAACTCTTTTATCACTTTATAAGATATTTTAGTGCCTAAATCAAAATCATGGGTTGATATATGTCTTATCCTCCTCAATACCTTTACAACGACTTTTCATTTTCTCAAATCCGAGCTCCGAGATGAAAGTTATGGTCCAAATAAGTTTTGGCTATTTTCCCCAATTTATCCCTATATGTTATAGGTGTCTTCTTTTTATTCCATCACGTTTTTACATATACAGATCCTAAATCTGGCTCCATTTCTATTTTCTATGGTTCTTAAGCTTTCTATAGACTTCTCTTGTGCCCCAAACTGACCTTTGAGCAAGGAGTTATTCCCTCTGGAAGTAATCTAGCATTGAAATTTTACCCATACTATTTTAGTTGTAACTTTCTCATACGAGATTTGATTTGCACCCAAAATAGTTCATTGGATAAATTTCTCTATTTTCTTTTATTTGAGTTGCATAGACACAATATACCTTGGTAATATTTTTTCTCATGGGTTTTGATTGGATAAAAACGTTGTTAATGGACTAAAAAATGCCCTGCAAGTTAATGACCTTCAAAAATATAAAAATTTAGAAAAATTTCATACAAAATTGATTGTTTTACTATTACAACAGCCTTTTAAATATGAGTCATTGATCTCAAATTGGGTGAAATCTGAGCTCCATCGACGATCAGTCAATCGACACTTTCCTTTGGACACACACAACATTTTTCCCAAATTGTCTACTTGACCATCGACCATCGACTCATTCCTTTGACAGCTAATTCACAACACAATGCTAAAACGGATGACCCAACCATCAGCTATCAATTGTTGGTGATTTTCATTGGCTAATAAAACTCCTCATCAATTCGATTGATGCCCGACCATCGATCCATCTATTGTCGAACATTTCTCTTGGAAACCACTTATACAGATCACTAATTCGACTAACCCGACCATTGGTTATCGGATACTTATGGGATGACATGGCAACTACTGACGTGGCATGACACATGGATGTTGATGTGGCATTACATGTCATCCCGAGGTCTTAAATTTACTAATGTGGAACAACACGTGGATGTTGACATGCAATGACACATGGATGCTGACATGGCATGACACATCATCACCCTCTTTCCTTCATCAGCCATCAGTTGTTTCTCTTGGACGACCTGAAAACCTTGTTGAATCGGTCGATGTCCGACCATCAGCCTATCAGCCATCGACAAAATCTCTTTTCTCAGTCAAAACATTTCACTGAATCGGTCGACACCTGACCATTAGCCCACTGGTCATCAACGATTTCCTTTGGCGACCAAAAACACTTTGCCAAATCCAACTGACACTCGACCATCGACCCATCAATAATCGATGATTTCTCTTGGTGAATTTACAACACTTAAAGAAATCTCAACCAAATCCCCGATGAATTTGAACTGTCGATCTCCAAGCCAAGATGATCTTGACCGTCACTCAGCTCCATCTACTAAACAACTGAAACTAATATAGACCGTCGATTTGCTTCAACTTCCCAACTGTCAAAAACAAATCTCGATTGTTGGTCTACTCAACCTTTCAAACAAATGAAACCTTATGAATTTTTAAAGTTATTGAAGTGAATCTAGGTCATTGATCTCGAGATCAAACACAATCTCGACTGTCGATTCACCACACTTCCTGCAACTCTACAACGACCATTAAAACATGAAATTTGACCATTCCAAGTCGAATTTAATTCTGCAACTTTTCATATTAGCTCCATTGAACCTATTAAACAATTTTGATTCATTCAAACTCGAATCTTGCTCACGAATTTGAGGATTTCTCTTTGATTTTTTACCATTTTCCCCCAAATTCGCACGGACTGAAATCTGCAGCAGCAAATTTTCCCAATTCACACTGTTCTCGGCCCTTACAAGCCCGATGTTTGAACCAAAGGATTTGATATGATAATGCAATGTCACCCAGTCCAGCTGAGGAACATTACGGTGCATAATAACTCACAAAAACTAAAATTTCTACAAACCAATTAATTTCTTGTAGCTTTCAGCTACGAATTAGAACCATATTTAGCTACTATATGTTACAATTAAATTGATGCATCTACAACATTTCAACAACATACGTGAATGTAGTAAATTATTTTATTACAACAACATATAAATTTCATACAAAGAGTAACAATACAACAATTAAACACATAAAAAAAACATAGCAACAAGATAAAACACTTATCTTTTAAAATCAATTGTGCAACAAGCTGCTTGGGACGAACGTTCCACCCAACCATAGACTCATTGTTCCAAATCTCAACAGCAAGTCACCACCGAGTTGAGGCTAGTAATTCACAAAAGAGGGTGGTTTCTCACTATCCACTCACGGATCAAAAATCCCACAACACACTAGTATTCTCCTACAACTATCCTGATTTTCCACCAATTCTCTTCCTCTCGACTTGCACAACCCAAGGAATGTACCCCTTCACTGATATCAGTCCCTGGGGTGTCCCATTCGTTTATCATGGTCTCTCTGGCACATGTAACCAAGAATCTCTCTGTTGGGAACTTAAGGGAACTCATTGCTAGGAAAATCTACCAGCAAATAACAACAACAACAACAATTGTTGTTACAATGCAACTCACACAAGAGTTCGCTCTTCATGCCTGGCAGCCTGACTCTTCAATATTTAACTCCAAAATGCTCTAGATACGCTCTAGCATGCTCTAGAATTCACCCTCCATGGATGCTCTACCTCCAATCTCTCTTCCCTATGCCCTACTTGTTGTTCATGCACAAAGACTTAATGTGTAAAACTGTTGTAGTTGCCCATATGAATTTCCCCTCCTTTGGTTGTCTTGCTTGACTCACACACTTCCCCAAGATGATTGTACTCATCCTCCATGTTCCCAATAACTATGGGATGTGACTTCTTACACCCACCCTCTTACATGCATTCAATGATTGGTTTTGGGAACACTCAATAAAAAACTAGAGTTTAATACATAGTGATAATAAAATTCAGGAATGTGGGTGGAATTAATGGACATGGGTAATTCCCCCTTGGACCCCTCTTAACCATTATCCTAGACCCTCCCTTGTCATGTGGATTAATTCAGCCCCCATATCTGTCCATGTCCCCTTAGTAGTTGGCACCACATTTTTATTATTAAATTTAGAAATACATTTCGCATATACATCCCTTTGGTTGTAGCCACACATTATATCTACATTAAGCATTAATTAAACTGGGGATTATAGTGGAGATCTTACATGTGGCCATTAAGTGATTCAATTGTTGCAAATTTGAATTGCATAGTGCACTCTCATTTTAGGGAAATTAAAGTAAAATGTGTTGAGATGTTTAATTATCTAAGAATGAAAGATACCGATCATAAATATTGTGAATATGAATAAACCAACAATCACTATGATATATTATTGGAAATTTAGCTATTATGGATATGAATAAACCAAACAATCACAATGATATATTATTGGAAATTTAACTTCACAATGCAATTTAGTTTGTAACAATTTATATAAACATGAAATGTTTTGTTTTACTTTGTAACTTAGGATAAAAAAATTATTATAATATACCTCCAGACTTAAAAGAAACAAACAACTATAGATAAAATTAGAATTGATATTCAAAATACATAATTATGTTTTGAACTCCTTTTCTTTCCAATTAGCTTTCTATAGCCAAGCTCAAGTCTAATTACATGTTTATCTAACCTAATTCTATGCACCAACGTTGAGAGTGTGTTGTGTGAAATAAGCAAAGTTTACAAAACTTCATTGAGTTTAACATTGTTTAGATCTCCATTTACACCACCATTAAATGATTTAGTTGTTGCAGCTTTGAATGCACAATGCACTCTATTTTAAGGGAGATTGAGTTAAAATTTGTTTGGGGTGTTTCTTTATTCAAAATGGCAGATATCCATCATAAATATTGTGAATATGAGTATATTATATATTATTGAAAATTTAGCTCATTT
This sequence comes from Picea mariana, assembly GCA_032191745.1. NCBI lineage: Eukaryota > Viridiplantae > Streptophyta > Pinopsida > Pinales > Pinaceae > Picea > Picea mariana. The sequence continues at coordinate 4,141 of JASDQU010224750.1, read as the reverse complement.
TTTTACAATTTACAATGACCTTGCACAAAGATCACTCGAACCACAAATTTAGTTGTTCCCAACAAAATACTTTTTTTTTAATAAAATTACTATATTTTCTTTTATGAGAATGGATAACTCAACGTACACAAAGATCAACTTAAAAAACTAGCAAATGCTCCAAAGCATAACCTGACTTAATTATGTTTTCTTCTTTCTCTGAATCAATGAATATCATATGTGATTGCAAACAACATAGTAGAGTGGGGATCTTCTACTTATTTGAAAATTGAAATTTACTTGGAAATTGAAATTAACTTGGAAATCAATGTAGGTTGTGCATGTGTGCATGGTTGAGTTATATCTTTTGTAACCATGTTGCCAACAACAAACATGAAAAAAACATATTTATCAAATAATTTCATTATTACATAAATACATTTTCAATTATTCAAAAAAAAATTATTAAAATGTAAACAAATCCATGAATAGAAAAGAAGACAAACTAAGACATACACGAAGCTATAATTCTAGCAGGAAAGAGCTATCTTGAGTTTAATCATTAACTAAATAAATTTAACCATAAACTTAAAGTTGCGACGTTTTTTACTTTTTATTAAAAATAAATTTAATTTAACCTTCGAAGGAGAGGAAAAATCCATAAACTTAAAGCTGCGGAGAAACAATAATTCCATTTTATATGCAAAGAATCAATAATTTCGAAGACATTTTCATTTAATTTGGTACAATTATGTCCATCTCAACTTAGGGTGGAGCGTTAAACCTTATAAGTAGAGCGTTAAACTTTATAAAACTATGTAAATGTTTCCCATCAAATATCAAATATATTTTACAAAATAGTAATTTATGAGCGTGACCATAATTAAAATACCAACTAGTTTGCTGAAGCCGTTCCTAAAACAAGTATTTACTTTAGGACAATGATAATGAGTAAAAAAACACTAATTACATCCTAAGTATGACCAACCATAGATATGTTGTCTTACTAGTGAATTTTTTGTTTCAATATTCCAAATAGTGTATATTGCTTTATATAGCTAATTATGAGGATACATTACTTTTAGAAAATTAATACGGTGTACAATAAAGTTAATATTATTTTAATATTGTTTATGCAATGCAAGAGAATGTATTATTTGAATGGGTTCTTTATTTTTTATCTGAGTAAATGCATGATTGCTTATGGTGCTAGTGTAAATATTTTATCTTTTATATTAATTAAGTTATATTTTAAGCTAAATACTTATTCATAATTGTATTCTTAATAAAAGAGTAATCAACTTATAAAATATACATATATTAAATTTTACATAATTAAAGATAAATTAAATTTTACATAAAACATAATTATTATAAAAGTTTTAAATTAAATTTTACATAAAACATAATTATTATAATTATTAGAAAAATTTTAAATTAAATTTTATATAAAACAGTAATCAACTTGTAAAACACACATATATTAAATTTTACATAATTAAAGATAAATTAAATTTTACATAAAACATAATTATTATAAAAGTTTTAAATTAAATTTTACATAAAACATAATTATTAGAAAAATTTTAAATTAAATTTTATATAAAACATAGGAAAATTTAAAATCAATTTTTACTAACGAAATTTTAAAGTCATAATGAATTAATATTTATGCATTTCAAATAAGAACGTTCAAACTATAGCCTGAAATATATTTTTGTTTGTGAAATTCAAAAAGAAATAATAAAACGTGGAATTGATTTTTTTTATAGCCGTTGGAACTGTCTATAAATAAAGGAATCTCGTGCCTCTTTCACCCTCATGGCTTTTTGTTGTTCGTGCGTTTTCCCTTTTCAGGGTTGTTTAGGGTTAAAGGTTCGCATGGCCATGTTGTGTGTATTTTTATGCTTTGAATTGGTGATTTTGATGTTTAGTTATAATCTTTTACATTTTTTCCCTTATTTTTGATGTATAAATTTTGGCTTTTCCATTATTCTGGGTTCATGTGTATTTTGGTTGTTTGGCTCTGTAGTTTTATTGATTTTGTATGATTTCCATATTTGGTCTTGGTGTAGTTATTTTGGGTTGTGGTTTTTCGTCATTTTTCCATGCAAGGAAGAGAGGTATTTGCTATTTTATGATCGTGTTCTCGCTCTGGCCAAGGGTACAGAAGGTATGATCACATTTCCAATATTTTTATAGCTACTATTTCTTTATAGTAATTGAATTCTGATCGATATGAATGCAAATGCACAGAATGAGATGTGAGCAGAGGTCTCTGGGAAATAAAGACAACAGAGAGGGTTCTACACCACCATTAGTTTAGTTTTAACTTGCAACTTAATTGTGATCTTCCTCTTATTTTCTTGTACCACTGCATTAACTGAGTGGCTGTTTGCTATTACTGTCTTTTTTTCTCCTTCAACCCTTAATATGGTGTAGCCCTCCATCCTTCCTTTGATGGGTTGATCTAACACGTCACTACAACACAGTTATTATAGCATTTATCTAAATAACCTTAGGAATGTATATGGTTTCATAGAATTGCTGCAATTTCTCTCATCTTTGTAATTGTTCTATGAGGAATTGTTTGCTCCCATAATTCTTGGATTTCTGTTCAAGCCTCATACCTGTTTTGAAGCTCTGTATTTTCAGAGTTGTTTCCCTCTTCTTTGGCTTCATGGCTGCTTGTTTCAGGTTCTTGCCGAGTTCTTCTTGTTTGAGTTGTTATGTTGTCTTGGACCTCCTTCTCTCATGGTTGTTTAGCTTGCTTTTCTCTTTTCCTTTTTTTCCAGGATGGGTTTTTATATATTTTCTGGATAGTTTTGTTGAAACTAAAAAAATTATACGAGATTAATAGATTTATAATGTTTAAACCTTGAAAAATTTTGTAAACTTTTTTTTTTTAAATTCTTTCCCTTCAATGTGTTGATGCAACACATCATTATAGAAGAGTAATCATAACATAGATCTTAAATAGCTCTAGGGATATAGATGATGTCATAGAATTATTGGAATTTCATCTATTTTTATAACTGCCCGTGTTAATAGTTATTTGCTCTATAGTTTCGTTTTCTGTTTCAAGCCTCAAATATTTTTTGAAGCTTTGGATTTACACAGCTAGTTCCTTCTTCTTCACCTTCATGGCTGCTTGTTTCAGCTTCTTATTGGATTCTTCTTGTTTTAGATTTGTGGTTGTTTTCTCCCAAAGACCTAAACCTGCTCTAATGGGCTTCTAATTTTTATGTGATTTTTTCCATTTTATATGGACCACTAATTATGATGTTTAATTTTTCCGATGTTTGGCTTCTGCTGTATGATTTTTATGTATTTGGTAATTAGTTTTCTAGATGGTATTGTTGTACCTAAAAAAAATGATAGAAGGGTATATTTATCCTGTTTTAGCCTTGGAAACTTTTGTAAACATTTTGTGGGTGAAATTCATAAGTAATCATTTTGTGAATATGATGATGGTGTTTGCCTTTATTTTTATTTTTAAATGGACTCTTAGTCTTCTTCTCATTCTGCAGCCTTAACTGCTCTGTTCATGCTTATCGGTTTTTAATATGTTTTACCTTCGTTTCATCCATGTGCAATTCAATAAATTACTCGTTAGAGTCACTTGTATTTGGAATTTCTCTCTTTTTTGTAATTACTTTGTTAAGAATTGTTTACCCTGTCGTTCTTTTATTTATGTTTCAGGCCTCATACTTGTTTTCGATCTTCTCTGTTATGAAGCGATAAATTCCCTCTTCTTTTCCTTCTTGGCTGCTTTCCTTGGAAGCTTAAATCCTCTCTTCTTCTCCTTCATTTCTGCTTTCCTTGAAAGCTTAAATTCTCTCTTCTTCTGCTTCATTGTTGCTTTCCTTGGAAGCTTGTTTGAGCTTCTTGTTGGGTTCTTGTTTCCTTCTCTCAATAGATTTTGATTTCATGTCATTTTTTCTATATGGGCTGCTGATTTGGATGCGTACTTTTCCCTTATTCCCCATGATGTTGTTGTACCTGTTTTGAAGCTCTGCATTGGCAAAAACTATTTCTCTCTTCTTCGCATCCAGGGGCTTCTAATTTTCATGTCGTTTTTGCTATTCTGTATAGGCTGCTGATTTTATGTTTACTTTTTCCTTTTTCTCATGATCTCTGGCAGTTGCTGTTATGATTTTTA
>JASDQU010224747.1:13880-25238 GCA_032191745.1 Picea mariana | reverse complement strand
GAATCCAATGGTAGAGGTCCCAAATACTTCTGCAGTGTCACAATGCCCAAATTCTTAATAGTTAAAAATGTGTCATTTTGCAGATGCCTAAATGGATCTGCAAATATACTTAAGAAATAACCAAGAATAAACCAAGTTTTTCACCATTAATGAACACAAGAATGTAGACAAAACCCTTGAAGTAGGGTAACACCATATATTATTCATTACAGAAGGAATGCACTCCTCAAGCAATACTTACTTGTTACAATATCAATGTTCTTCACCATGCTCCAATACATTCCTTACACTTCTTTATATAACATTCTCTATCTTATAGGAACATTCTAGAGAAGGAATCTTCTATAAATCCTATTTATTATATCTAACTGCCATAGTGAGCCTTATTTAATAATATAGTGGACCTATTCCACCTTACATTGAATGGTCTCCACTTATAATACATAACCACATTCACATTGGGTATCTCCCATATTACCTCCCCAAGTATACTACAACCAATGCAATTTATGGCTCTCAAGAGGGGTGGATTGGTACTTGTTAAAGTTGTATTGGAAGCAATACTAGAATATTGGATTTCATTAGCTTTGGTTTCAAAATGTGTGTTGGAGACAATTAGAAAATTGTGCTACAAATTTATCTGGTCAAGGGATAAAAAAATAAAGGACTTGTACTGGCATCCTAGAAACAATTGGTTGTTCCAAAGAAAAAGGAGGATGGGATCTACAAAGTCCCTTTCTCTTCTCTAAGGATATAGTTGCAAAAAATGTATGGAGGCTAATACAAGGAATAAGACTATGGTTCCAAGTAATTAGATCCAAGTACAATTCCCTAATTTTAGTAGAGGATTTCATTAGGAACCCAATAAAACAAGTACATAATGCCTCAATCATTTGGATAGCTATGAATTCAACTTTTTATATGGTAGGTGATTGGCTTATATAGAAAGTGGGAAAAGGGGATAAAATTCAAATTGGTCTTGACCCTTGGATAGGCAATTTATATGTCTAGATCATGTTACATTTAATTATCAATCTGAGAGTTCGTAAACTTGTGAAATTCAAGAACAATATGTGCATAATTAGATTATTTGCATTATGATTTAGCTAAGATGCTTATGAATTTAAATATGAAAATCAATTGTTTTCAAACAAAAAGAAACAAAGACAAATCCTTTACTAAATTATGTCTTACTATATCCGTAAGTACTGTAAATCAAGTTGTAGTTTAAGTGTTCAATTCCTAAGATCATAATCTTCCCTTTCTACAACAATGCTCTATTTTGGTATATAGAACACGATTCAATGAATGTAGATAAATTAAATCAAATGCATAAATGAAACACGCCATACTTCATCAACTGAAAGCAAACTAATTCAATCTTAGCAAAACATCACCATTCTTACTAAGACCTTGTTGTCACCAAGTTATCTTTTGATATGGAAGAGACTTTTTCTTTCCATTAATCATTACTCCTATTGTTAACAAGCTTTGATAAAAATAAACATACTTGCATAAAGAAAATAAATTGCTCATGAAATCAAATTACAAAATTAAATGACAACATATGAAATAAAAAACTACCACGATCTATTTGGAGTGAGATCAATTCTCCCAAGATCACGGTAGCAAACTACTCTTAAACATTGTAAACTAAATCGAGGCATATGATTAATAGAAATAAAGAATGACAACTTATGTGAAGAGAAATACCAAAAACTTCATTCTATTCCATCATAATCTAGACATATGCTCCAAGAGTCCTCCTTTTAGAATGGAGAAGAAACTCTTATTTATACAAAAGCTAAGATAACCAAAAATAAATTTAGATGCACATATCTCTCATGTGGTTACAACCATTTGCTAATAATTATCAAGTAATATCTCTAAAAATATTCCCACAAATATCTCTAAAATATTTGATAACAAATCTTCCATGATTCTTTTCCATCCAAGATACTTGAGTGATCCTCCCAAATCTTCAAGGGTTGAAGAGGAAATTCGAATTTGAGGCTAAGTGGTAAAATACGGCATTACTGAAATCTCCAAATATACATGTAAACATCACCAATCTCACCCAACTTTCAAGGATAAGTGAAAACATTTTATTTTTCTAATATTTAATCATAAACTCACTTAAAATACTAAAATAAATGCATTGGAAAATATGGAACCTAATCCCACATATAAACATTTAAATGGCCTTAATACAAGGTTATGGATAAGTGGAGAATGATTAAAAGTCAAGGAAAAGGTTGGTAAAAATATGGCATTTTGGTGACCCAACATTTTCCCCCAACTGAAGATATTGCATGTCCTCATGCAACCTTGCATCTAATTCTCCTGAATTGTGTTATGGGGTCTTATTTCTCTAAAAAGTATCTGAGTGGTGGCAAGCACAAGATTTGCAAGTGTTGGTTCTTGTGTGGCAACACTTTCCTTGTAATCTTATCCTTGCTGCAACAAGAATAAACTTGAAAATTCAATCATGTGCATACATTCAAAATTATGACACAATAAATTGTGCATCAACCAAATCCTACTCATAATATGAACCATTTCAATCCATATCAATCCTTGAACCAAATTTATGAAGTAACTCTCAAATGGATTGTTATAGAAATATAATTGAATTTGAGTTTGACCATGAGCTAGTTCCCTCCTTATTGAATTTGAAACTGGTTCAATAGATACCAAACCATCTTACAAAGTCTGCACATAAAACCCATGTGGTGGATTTTTGTTTAAGGGTGCACTAGTATGAAAACCAACAAGGGTTATACCAAATCAAAACTTATTGTAGTAGATTTGATCATCCATTTTCTCTCAATATGCATGAATATTCCTATAGCACACTTGTTGGTAATACCTTTATGCTTCTTCTCACCAAAAATCACAACCAATAGATGCACAAATCTTGAGAAAAATGAAAATTGGCTATAGGTGACAATAGATGATTTCTCACAAAATATAAATTGGTTTGACTTGAAAGTTTTTGTGTTTATTCATCTTACCTTGATGCATTTATTTTCCAAATTTCATGGCAATCTGATGCCCGGTTTGAAAGATATTATCAAATCAATTTCTACTCTGTATATAAAGAAAATTGTGTTGATTGAAGTTTGATTGCTCTAATGCTTGCCCTGTTTGATATGAGATTCGTTTGAGGAACATGTAACCATCTCCAAATGTTCAGGAACAATATCTAAGTGGCAGTTTTTCATTTGGACTGGTGCAACCATATGCAACATCAAATTTTCTACAGGAATTGAATAGTTTTTATGGGATCCGTGATTCATGTAGCAACAAATTAGTAAAATAATATTTTGAATTTCCCATGTTTGGCCTCTTTGTCATATGGAAAGTGGTAGAACATCCCCAATAAATATGAAACATCCTCCAACTATTTGATTTCACCCAAATCTTGTGCTACCACAAGTTTCATCAACAATGACAAATGCCATTTTCTTTAAGATTTTCTTCAATTAATCCCATGCAAGCATCTGTAGACACTTGAGCAGATGTTATAGAAAAATGTAATTTGAAAAACTCTTCAAACAATAAATGATGAGCAATATTTTCCATAGAAGTGAAAGTGACATCAAACAAAATCTTAGAGGAAATATTTTTAAGTGCTTGAAGTTGGACAAAAATATTCTACAGGTTTGAAGATTAGTAGATTTCTAGCAAATTCCAAAATGGGTACTGATGAATTTTGGCGGGCATGTGTATTTTTCCCTGATGCTTCAACTTACAAAATTTCAGAAAAAAAACTAGATTGTAAATTTCAATTTACAAGCAAATTATTTATGCATTCTAAAAAAACAGAGTTCTGGAAATTGTGATTTAAATATAAATCGTCCTTCAAAACATGTCTACACAACCCTATTTGTGCATTTTCTAGGAGTTTTGCATTCATTGTTACCTGAATGGTTACATTGGGCACAAAACCCATGTCTTTGTTTTTTCTTGATTTGGCCTTAGCTGCCTGCAAATGACATGCAAAAATTGTCCTTGGAGCATATTTAATTGTTTTGAAATTGCTAAGTTTGAATTTTGGTTTGACCACATTCTTTAGAGCAACCGGTTTGAATTTCTTGTCATCTAATAAGAAACACATAATTTCCCAATCATGTAGAACATCCTCCAAGTGGTGTATTTGAATTTGAAGACCCTCTATTATGCAAACCAATTAGGGTGCTACAAGTTTTGAATTTCCTGTAGCAAAATCAATGGAATGGGGAAAAGACAAGTTGATCATCATCATTCTACAAGGAGTCAAAAATATCATCTGAGAAAGTGAGAGCATAAGGTAAGAAATGATATTTAAAAGATATGAATATATAAATGCCTCCCACCCCCCCTAACTAAAGGTGCTTTGTGCTTGGAAACATTTGACAAATAGGGAAGGGCATATGAGAGCAACAAAATATCATAGTAGGCATGGGGAATTTTCAAAATACACCTATTCTAGTTTTCAAGGAATTACTAATTGAAGATTATAAAATAAACATACCTGCACCTATCTGAGAATTCCATGATATTTGCAATGAGCATATGACTTCCTGAAGAGCAGGAGCGTTGACTGGTCCACACTGGTGATTTGAATTGAGGTACAGAACCTGAATCATATGGAAATTGGATCTTGATATTTGAAAACTTGGAACTTGTAACATAATGGTTGGTATACTGGATATGGAATAGTCTTCTGATGGAGTAGCAAGTTTATAAATTTATGACATAAGGAGAAATATAACTCAGACGAAAATTTTGGTTTCTCTTTCATTATTTGCAAATCTTGTCTGCCGAGAAGCTATTTTTCAAATAAAATTAGTCGGATTTCACCCAAAAGGGTTTTCACAATAATGAAAATTTATTCCGTAGGAATGCCTGTCAACAGACTGTTTTCAAGCACCCCAAGGTCTAATGGCACCTGAAATAGGTTTTCACCATCAAATTTATTTGAAAAAGGAGAGAGCAATGAGGTGACTCAACATGCAAGTGAGTTGAGTAACTTTATTCATGGGTTAGGGTTGGATGAAGTAGGAAAGCATGGAAATTCAGGAAATATAGGATGAAGCCATAATGTGGTAGTCATATGAAAAATATTGGACATTGAATGTTGACCACATAAACAAGGAAGTTTTATTGACTTCAATATGTATGTTTAAGCTAGAAAGAAAGAAATATGTGAGCATACCATGACACAATGAACAATAGTATTTCCAAAATCCTTCTTTTGGTAGTAATGGCATGATGAATGTAACATGCCATGGTATGGATTTTACTTCTGTTTGGTACTGATTTTCATCTTCATTAACCTTCATCTTTATCTCAATCCATTTTGAAAATTTTGATATTGTTGGTGTTGTTAGTTAGCAACTGGAATATTTGTAGCAAGATCCAAGGAAATTGTGATTTGAACATGACTTGTTCAACATCACTTCCTTGGCTTGTATGTCACCCTCGTTCATGATTCTTCATAATTTGATTTTTGAAAACCACTTATCCATAGATTTGACTCATTGGATCTTCTCGGGACCTGCAAAACTTAAGCATTTTCCCAATAAAGTGTGATATAATGGAATAAGAGAGATGTGTGGTCTCTCTCCATCCATGATATATGAAAAAAAAAGGACAAATAATGCATATAAAACAAATCTAAAGAAGATAAATGAATAACAATGCATTTGTTTACCTGATGAGAAGTGGTGGCCAACCTAGATCTCCTGGCAGTATTTCATTGATAAAATATTCATTTCATGTCTAATTCGAGTGATTACAAATAAATATTAAAGTATATTAATTGGCATATCTTCAGTATATATATATATATATATATATATATATTTAATTGATTTGAATTGATGTATGAAACATACCGAGGAACAACCTACTTGCTAGAGTTGTTTAGGTATTTTTGCCTAGACCAACAATTAGTATTTTGAACCTATATTTATTGTTTGATGTAGAATTTATGTGATTCCAATTGTAAATTAAAGCAGATTCATTTATGTATCTTCATTAGAAACATATTTTAATATTAATGTGATTTTATATCCCAAAACTACTAATGAACATACCTAGAAGGCATAATTTTTGTTGTTGTAGGATAGGTAGTTACTAATTTGTGAATAACGTTTTCATATGATGTCAAAACTAAGTGGTTCAAATTGAATATTAAACTATAATTGAACACCTTTCTCCCTTATAAAAATTTTTTGAAGATGTGGTGATTTGATATACTATATATTCTTGTGAACATTCAAGTTGTAGATTTTCTAGGACACAAATTTTATGACTAACAGTTAGTAATTTGGGTGTAACTTTTTTTTTTAGGACACCCAAATGAAGTGATTAAAATTGAGATGGAAACTATATTAAAATATCTATCTCCTTTAGAATTTTTTTTAATATGTGTTCATTTGACCCCTTAAATCTTGATTGTCGTAATTATGTTTTTAGGAGATTTACGAAGTCAATTTGCTACAAAGGTTTGAAAATTACCATTTTCTCTTAAGTCGTGATGTTAGGTGTAAGAAATTTTTGGTAGGTGTATTTATAATGATCTAATGAGTCTATCCTCCCAAAAATATCTAATACCCATCTCACAAATTCTTGTAATATGGCCTTTAGAAAGCTTGTGGTAAATTGATGGATTTGTAACAAATGTCACTTTATTATGCAAATTTGGACAAGAAAGAATTTAACACTTCAATAGTGTACCYTGAAGTGTTTGATTGTCCTTTGAGAAGCATCCTTATCCTTCATTTTCTTCCTCCTTCATATACATMTCTTCTYCAATAGATCTTCATGCCAATGGGYTAGTGGATGAAGTGGCTCTTACTACRACACAARTTGGAATGATTGAAATAGTTTATCAAGAAATCTATCTAAGTCTATTCATGCATTCTTAAACTACCATGATTGTTAGAGAAATAGARACTCACTAAATAATTAGAAATTATGTAGTGAATACACAGTTTCTTACCTCTCATCTTACTGTCTCTATTTCCCTATATGCAAAATACTTTCTAAACTATGAAAAAGGCTTGAAACTACAAATTACCTAATTCCTTTAACATTTCCCARCAATGGCACCAAAAATGTMTGGTGATTTATATGTGTAAATCATATTACATTAAATTAGCAMTCYGAGAGTTCGTAAACTTGTGAAATGCAAGAASAATATGTGYARAATTGAATTGTTTGTAGTATGATTTACCTAATATGCTTGTGAATTTAACTATGGAAATAAGTTTCCTTGAAACAAAAAGAAAAAAAAAAGAMAAATCCATTACTAAATTATGTCTTACTATAGCCATAAGTACTGTAAATCAGGTCGTAGTTTAAGTGTTCAATTCCCAAGATCAAAATCATCCCTTTCTACAACAATGCTATGTTTTAGTATACAAAGCACAATTCAATGAATGAAGATAAATGAAACCGAATGCAGAAATGAAACACACCATATAACTTCATCAACTAAAAGAAAACTAATTCAATTTTAGAAATTCCCATGTACTTGAACACCACCATGCTTACTAAGACCCTGTTGTCACCAAGTTATCTTTTGATATGGATGAGACCTTTTCTTTCCATTAATAATTACTCCTATTGTTAGCAAGCTTTGATAAAAAGAAACATATTTCCATAAAGAAAATACATTGTTCATGAAATCAAATTACAAAATTAAATGAAATTTACATATGATATAAAATACTACCATGATATATTTGGAGTGAGCTCGATTCTCCCAAGAACAAGGTAACAAACTACTCTAAAGCATTGTAAACTAAATTGAGACATACTATTAATAGAATGAAATAATGACAACTTATTTGAAGAGAAAGATCAATTTTTTTTTTCTATTCCATCATAATCTGGACATATGCTCAAGAGTCCTCCTTTTGGAATGGATAAGACACTCTTATTTATACATAAAATAAGACAAACAATGATAAATTCAAATCCACATATTGCTCATGTGGAAACAACCATCTACTAATAATTAGCAAGTAATATCTCTAAACATCTTCCCACAAATCTCTCTAAAATATTTGATAACAAATCTTCCATGATTCTTCTCCATCCAAGATACTTGAGTGATCCTCCAAAATATTCATCAAATGTTCAAGGGTTGAAAAGGAATTTTGAATTTGAGGCTAAGTGGTAAAATTTGGTATTGTTGTAATCTCCAAATATACCTGTAAACACCACCAAACTCGCCCAACTTTCAAGGATAAGTGAGAACATGTTATTTTTCTAAATTTAATAATAAACTCACTTAAAACATTAAAATAAATGTATTGGAAAATATGGAACCTAATCCCACATATAAACATTAAAATGGTCTCAATACAAGGTTACAAATATGCTTAAAATGATTAAAAGTCAAGGAAAAGGTTGGTAAAAAGATAGCATTTTGATGACCCAACAAGGAACCAAGTAAAAAAAGTACACAATGCCTCAATCATTTTGAAAGCTATGAATTCAAATTTTCATATGGTAGGTGATTCAAGGATCTAGAAAGTGGGAAAATGGGATAAAATTCAAATCGGTCTTGACCCTTGGATAGGCAACAAGGGATTGCACAAACTATATCCTTGGGTGATCTAGGACCTTAGAAGCAAATGATATTATTCCCTTAGATAGATTGTGAACTGCAAGAGGTATTGATCTAGGTGGATATTTATGGGAACCCACCTGTTCCACTAATGAATGGTTCCACATCTGGACAATTTTTCTATGGTTTTTCAGGTCCCAAACTTTTAGGGCCGTTTTGAGGCTCTAAACAATAGTTTTTTAGCTTGATAGTGCCTGACATGTAGCGAAAGACACATGTTAGGTTGAACAAAACATGTACTCCTTGGCTAGATCTTTCTAGAGAGGAACTAAGCACCCCAAACAAACATCATATGCAAAAGTTGCACCCTTAGGAAGTTGACTTATCAACTAACCACATCGAGGCCCACAAGCCTTTTGGTGTTTCATCTTCTAGGGTTAGGGTTTTGGATGTTTAGGGTTTTCTCATTGATGCTTTATGTTAAAAGGAGTTTTTGGCCTCTTTTTAATCAACTTCTTGTGAAGGAGCATAGATGACACATCTCTCTCTTCAGGGATAAGCTACTGCCATTCTAGCTAGCTTGTGTGCTTTGCATTTTACAGTCTTTTGTATTCCAGACAATCATTAATAAAATATGAGTTTTACTGTATTACTTTGTTCCTTGCAATATCTCTGTGAATTTCCTTGTTGTATCCCTGTTATATCTTTGCCTTCATGTCTTTCTCAATATAATTCAGATCAATGGCATCAGAGCAATCTGCTCTATATTATTTCTTTGTGCATGTCCCTAATGAGGTAAGGCTACCGAGAGTTGGGTCTCGAACTAGTTAATCTTGGGGAAGAACGCCCCCACCAACCCTAGCAACCTCCCATGGTAGAAGAAAAGAGATATGAAATAGCAAGAGATCCTATCAAACTGTTTCTTGAGGAATCCCTCGTGCTACAAAGGAATGAGTTGATGGATAAATTTTCCCAGATCCTTCGATGGTTTCCAACAACAATGAAGGCACCTTCAACTAGTAGTCACTTCGTAGGTGCGACGCCCTTTAAGGTACAATTTAACTTTGATATTCCTTTATTAGAATACCAGGTAGACTCCAAGTCTTTGGAAAAATGGTTAAGTATGATAAAGGGTTATTTATCTATCCAAAAAAAATTCGACAGTCAAAAAATCACCTTCACGCTCCTTAAGGCCCTTCCCCATGTTAGAGATTAGTGAGAGACTTACTGTGAGAAACATGCCAAATATGAGTGCAATTTTTGGGTCAGGACCCACTTGGGAGGCTTTTGTTGATTCCCTCAAGGAGCAATATTACCTTGTTGGAAGCTACGATGACGAGTATACGAGATGGACAACTCTATATTAGGAGAGAGACCAAATGGTGCCAAAGTACACCAACATATTCCATACCTTACACATAAACATGGCTATTAAAGACTTTGAGTGACACCTAGTTATGAAGTATTGTAGTGGCCTACATAGGTACATCCAAAAATATATGGAGTTCCTAGACATCTCCTCATTGGGAGATGCTTACTGATATGTTGTCAAAATCAAGAATAAGTTCAAGCAAAAGAATAAACAAAATTTCGATTCTACAAGTCCATCATAACAAAATCCTGATAAAGGTGGCCCTAACTCCCAGGGAAAAGGACAAAGAAAGGATGTCCATCCCCATTAAAACCAATCCAATCCACCAACAAATAAGGGTAATGGGAAGTCAAAGAAGGAAACTAGAAAATGGTGCAAGTTCCACAAAATCTCTTGGCACAATACTGATGAATGTTGGTCCAAACAATCGTTGTTCATTGAGAAAACATCCTCAGGGTCGATTGCTAACTCATAATCGGATTCAGAACTAAAAAAGGGAAACATATCATTGAGGTAAAACCTAGTGTCACCATCGCTACTCTTAGAACATAAATAGGATTTTCAAATAAAAAAAAAAAATTCAAATTCCTTTTTGTTTTTTCCTTTTTACAAATAAGATTTTAACTTTAGAAGTATCAATTCATAAACTAATAAAATTTTCTTTACATTTTGACAGGGTGGATCAAATATCATCCGTTAAACCCAAAACTCATCTAAATCGACGGTTCGCACGACTTCAAATATTCAAAATCGCAAAATGATTAATCAACAATATATTTCCTATTCAAAGTTTCACTTCTGGACTTCGTGCTTCGACGCTCTAGGCTCAAATGTATAAATGTCTTAAAAACCCCGAAGTCGCGAAGATCTGAAGTCCTTGATCTTTGAATTTCTAGAATTTGTTTAAGTACTTAGATGACATGTCCTAGGCCACCTGACACTCTTTACATGTGGAGACACGTGTCACTCATTTTGGGCACTCTTGGACATGTAATTCACACGATTCAGGGTGACACATGTCACTCATGTTCTCATGACACGTCATCATAGGTGACATCATCCTGCCACATCACTCTGGAAGATTAAATTGTCAACAAATCTAAAAAATGTCAGAGTGTCATAGCACCGAAGTACTAAAGCATCAGGGATTAAAGGGTAAATTATGATTTATTTGGCATTATTAACGATAAGTAATCACTTCGTAACTTCGGCCTTCAGGATAACTATAAAAATTACTAGTGAAAACTCTTGAAGTCACGAAGCTTCGGAGCCCTGAAGTTCCGAAGCATTTTAAATATTAAAAGGAGCAAAAGAAACAGTTAATTAAGTAAGTATTAATTAAACGATGACTAATTACTCTGTGAATTTGGCCTTTGGGAGATGTCAAGTGTTCCTCATTCAAAATCCCTGAATATTGAAG
>JASDQU010224747.1:515-13262 GCA_032191745.1 Picea mariana | reverse complement strand
ATTCAAAGATTTTTATTTTTCATGGGGGGCTGATATTGGAAAATGGAAAACTATGGCACCGCATAAAATAACAAGAAATCAAGATCCGTTTGCGGAAGAGCCAAACCCAAATTCAGATATTTTTTCAGAAACTACCGCTCGCCTGATAGACAACATTAAATCTTGGAAGAAGGTTTATGAAATTTTGGAAGAAGGTTTATAAAATATTGTAAGAAAAAACCTCCCTCCCTTCTGGTGAATCAAGCAAAGGAGAAGATGAGTCAACCAAAAACAAGCTTAGAGAGGTGGCTAAGTCAGGACTTCACAAAGTTGCAACACAACCAAAACTATTTCCGTATACAGATATGATATGTTGGGGCTTGGATCATGTTGATATTTCGACCAGAACCATCTACAATCATCAGAATACCATTGAGTAATGTATAAATTAACTTGCAACCCCAAATATACTTATAATGCACCATTTATAATGAAATTTTAGAAAGAAGAATGTGCAAGTTACAACAAAATTGTCCATGATGTAGTAAAAACATGGTGGGGAAATGAAAACAAATTCAAAACTGATAGCCATGRCATATACTCTACAACCTCTTGTGATGCCCACATTATGTATACAACCATGATGCTTTGTAGAATGTTCGGAAAGAAAATCCCTACACATTTCAGTATAGAGTGGGTTCCTATAATTCATGAAGTAAGAGAGGGTTATACTTTTGATTGGGGAAAATTGTTGTCATACAATCTAGCCAAACAAATAGAGGACTACATAGCCCATAAATCTAAAGGAGAGCATTCTTCCTTCTATATGTCTGCATATATTATGGATTCAATATGTTTCAAAATCCCATTTCCTCTTATGAATTGGAGCTGGACTTCGACTGTCGTCGAGCCTACACATTTTTATCATTTCAAATTATGGGAGGAAAATGAAAAGGATTTTTTTTACGAGATTGGTCACAACGTTTTTATTCCAATCCATGAAGCCATTTATGGTCAGCCTCCTCCCAGAATTTCTGAACAAATTATGGGGAATCTGGGTGTTATTGCAGATCGGTACATTGAAGAATTTTTTTCTTATATCAGAGTTTTTGGTTGTTTTGCATCTCCACATGCTCTACCCAGATTTATAACAGACATACTTGTTTGTAGAGAAGTATCCTATTAGACAGTTTCAATAGGCATCACCAAAGAACGGAAGGTTTCACATAAAAGAGTTTGGCCAACCTATCCTATACAGGTTGGTATATTTTCATTATCATATTTTGGACATGCTAAGGTTGAAGCTTCAATCTTAGATGATATTACATTGGTTGACATTGACTTCAAGAAGCATGATCCACATAGGGTGGTAGAAAATCATTTGGCTCAATTTAACATGAAGAAATACTTCCACAAGGAGTCACCTTATGACGGAGTTTTCAGATGAGCTAGATCATATGATGAAGTTATATATAGGTTTCAAAGTCTTCCTGAAGAAGAACAATAAGGTTTTATTAGATTCCAAAAGAACATAAGGAGTGGTTTACCCAAGTTCTTGCAAATATAATAAAGTCTTAGTCCAACTTCATAGGTGACACCATTATCAAACTCTAAGAAACATGCCTTACTTGAGGTCAAAACCAAAGAAGTTGAAAAGATTCCAGAGATATCATGCAAGGACACAACAACTATAGGGATAGCCATACCAGATAAAACTAATCAATAATCATTAGCATTGTTTGAAGATTCCATGAAACATGGTCATGATTTTCCTTAGTTATTTTCAAACAGTGAAACTCCCGTGAAAGATGTCACAATTCAAGGGGAATCTACTACGCTTGAAATTACCATACCATATTAAGTCCCCTAGCAACAAGTTCTGATTTACCTGGTTCAGAGGTTATAAACATAGATGACATGATAACTATTGAACCAGAAGAGATTCTTCATCGGATTTCTTCTTCAACAAGAAAAGGAAAGCTATCATACAAAGATAAATTCAGAAAAAAGGAGTAGTTAATAAAAATAAAAGAATTGTATGTGATGGACAGGGACATAGTGACCCTGAATTCGCAAAGCAAGTAGCAGATTCACTAGGGGAATTTGAAACAAAAAACTTATGGTCAGTAGATAATTTGAGAGAGCATCTTGACCAGAATAATTGTTTGATTGAGCAGTTGCAAAATGACTTGAGATAGCCATAAGTCATTTCCAGGGAGAAAATCATTTCAGAGCTAAGTCAAGTCAAACAGGGTTTTGAGAAACATATCAAACAATTAGAAGAGAAATTGAAGATAAGTTTTCAAGATCAACACTTGAGTAAGAACATGATTTCTCATAGAGATACATTCATAAATCAATTGCAAGCTCAAATAGCTATAGTTGAAAGCACAATAATTGACATTCCTGCCTTCAAGAAACAAGCATCATAAATCAATGAAGGATTGCAAATTGTTCAACATAATTTMTATGAAAGTTTGGATAMTATCCAAAATCATTATMATGTAATAAATAATTCATTGTAGATTATTGATGGCAAAGAGAAGGAATCTATTATTGCTAGATCCAAATTTCAGGAACTTATATTGTGGAGGAAAAATCACAATATACCAGGAATTGTTCCTTTTTCAATAATTGAGCAGATAAAAGGAGAAATGGCATTAAAAGCTTGGAAAAACAATCTTGAAGAAAGTAAAAGGTTATCTAAAGAGGCAAGAATGCTTGTCTTAATGCTCTTTTATCTCTAGATAGAGAGATGGAAGAAATTGACATCGATGATATTCATGCATATATTAGGCAAGTCAAGATTGAAAAGAGAAAAGAAAATATGAAGAAAAGCAGGGAAAAAATGTAGAATGCTATAACACAAGTCAATCATTTTAATTTTCAAGTATTAATGACCTTCTGGTAAAACAAAGTCTACAATATCAGATCACCCAACAGGATGCTCTAAAAATTCAAAGAAATTTACATCAGTGCATAAAAGGTTTTTACCTTTGAATTAAATGAAAATATTGAACCCCCTAGGTTCGTTATTGAATTATTAGATCCGCATGTGCAATACAAGGATCAACAAAATTTAGTTGCATCTATGAGCAAATAAAGGAAGAATGAATCACCATCAAGCGAAGGGGATCCCAAAAGATGGGAAAATGTTCAAAATCTTTGTAATATTTATTTACTTTAGATTTTATTCTATTTTGAGAGATAAGAATGTGGAAATTCTAACCACTTTTGGTTAAGACAATTTTGTATAAATAAGTAGATTAGAGATGTAATCAAGGCTTCTTTTGGCCAATTTAAAAAGAGAGACTTCTTAATACAAATTATACAGGAAAGACAAAGATTCTACATTTCATTTCTTTGAGTTATGTTATTTCTGTGTGTTTTATTTCTTCATAATCCATTTTCTTCATTCTATGGTGCTTAAGGATTGAAACACTACATTTAGTAATACATCTACCATGGTCTATATAATTGGAAGTCTGTTCAGCTACAACTTTTTCTCTGTTATTACTGTGAGTAAAACAAGACCTATATCTATGTGGATCTCCTCATCTCAATTCATCTTTAAGACATACTCTTCATGTTTCTTCTATTGCGAATAAGGTAAGATTTATCACTATTGGATACCTTACTTTGTTTGTCAATTCTGTTTACTACAATTCTACTTTCCATTTCTTTAATATTGATAAAACTCAAAGGAAGAGATATTTCCTATGTGTTTTCTAAATCATTAAGTTATTTGGAGTTCCATTTCAAACTGAAGGTAGAAAATAACTATAAAAACAAATCTTATAAATTTTGGATGTCTGACATTATTCTATGAGCCTAGAGTAAATCTCAGGAACAAAAACTACCACAAAAGTCTAGCCAGAGGAACCAGAGGAGACTGAAAAAGGGGAGCACCTCTTCCACTCATAGATGTGGGTGAAGGGGACCCCACTTTATTTCATTGTTGACAATGGTAACCATAATAACCTAATATCAACATAGGTCATCAAGAGGTTGAACCTAAAAACCATTCTTTATCCTCAACCATACACTATCAATTAGCTTAACCAAGGATGAGACATTCATGTCAGCCAATAATGCCTCCTGCAGTACGACATCAAACCCTTCAATTACGAGGTATTGTGTGATGTTTCGCCTCTTGAAGTTTGTGATGTTTTGTTAGGACAACCATATACATGGAAGCGTCATGTTGTTTATGAATCTAGGCCCCATGGTGTCACTATTAATTTGGGAGGTCAACTCTACAGGGTATCAGAGACAATCCCAACTATTGCGGTCTCTTGGATATTCTTGAAGTAGTGCAGAAAGGTGGTCTCTTAGACCGAGAGATTTTTCCTCTTTATGGTTCAGTCGAAAGGTGAACTCAAGGTCACTTCAACCACCAAAACCTATGTAGGGGGTCTCTCTACACAACAACAAGAAGTGGACAAGATAGTGGAAGAGCACAAAGACATATTTTCCTCTACTACTAGGGTTCCTTTGCACTATCATGTAAAGCACTCAATTGATTTGACACCCAATTCTCCTTTTCCTAATGGCCCTGTATTACATGCGTTTTGTTATGGAGAATGAAGAAATTGAACATCAGGTCCAAGAACTAATTCTGAAGGTCCACATCAGACCAAGATATTCACCTTACGGGAGCCCAATTATTCTGTTACAGAATAAGGACATGACATGGAGAATTTGTAATGATTACAGATCCTTGAATAATATCACAGTCAAGAACCAATTCCTAATCCCCCAGATTGATGATCTTCTCGGTCAGCTCAAGGGAACCATTTTTTTCAGTAAGATTGATTTGAAGTCAGGATACCACCAGGTGTCGATTGAGAAAAATGATGTATGAAAGACAACCTTCAATTCTAAAGAAGGTCTCTTTGAATGACTAATCATTCCTTTCAGCTTTACTAAGGACTTGACCACATTCATGCGAATGATGGATGATATATTTTGGCCATTCACAAAATCCTTTATGGTCGTACATCTGGATGACATCCTCATCTTTAGTAATACCTGGGAGGAACATTTGGAGCACAATCAACAGGTCTTGGGAAGCCCGCGATAGCACAATTTATATGCCAATTTGGAGAAGTGTTCCTTCGGCATGCATAGAATCCAATATCTGGGATACATCATGGATGAGTAGGGTGTGCATGTGGATCCAGTCAAGATCTAAGTCATCTCACGGGGATTTCACCTTGTTGACCAATATCTTATTATGTTCATTCATAAAGGGTTTTTTTTTATTGTGAAAAATAAAGTCAATATATTATAGGTATTGGGGGGGGGGATATGGGGTATCAATGGGGTTTATAGGTATTAGGGGGTATAAAAAGAGGTATCTAGTAAAAATAGGGGTTTCTTTTATTGAAAAAATGTAATGGGAGGGGGTTTCAATAAAATGATTTTGGGAGGTATTTATCAATATCTAGTGAAATTAGGGGTATTCTCTAACATCCCACGAACGCAGGTGCTATGCCACAGGTTCACTGAGTGAAGATAATGTGAGTCATATGTGACTGATGAAGACACTGATCGAGCTCTGCAACTTCTTAGGCCTTGCCAAATTCTACTACAGGTTTTTTTTGGGGTTTTCTCATATCACTTCGGCCCCAAGCTAGGTGACCAAGGGTGGAGCGAAGGCCAAGTTTGTTTGGACTACATCCTAGCAAAAATCATTCAAGGATTTGAAATTCTACCTCATCTCAATGTCAATCCTTATTTGATAGACCTGCAACAACCATTTCAGATTGAGATAGATGCTTCAGATTATTCTATCGGTGTAGTCCTCACTTAGCATGGGAATCCGGTGGCCTATCACAATGAAATACTATATGATGGTTTTCGTAGATACCCCACCTATGAAAAAGAGATGTACTCCATTTTGCAGGCTTGTCGATAGTGGAAGCATTACATTCTAGGGAAGGAAATGATCATCCACAATGATAATAGGCCTATGCAATTCATGCAGGCACATGGAAGGTTATATAATGAGCGCCATTAGAAGTGGTCCATGTACATTTAGCAATTCCACTTGAACATAAAGTAAAAGAAGGGAAGCACCAATCATATCGCAACCTACTTCAGTCGACACCTAGTTGTGGTGCTAGCCAAAGTTCTTAACTCCTATGTGCATGAGACGTCCACGTGGTCACAATTATACAATAATGACTCTGACTTTGTTGCTACCTATCAAACATTGAATGTAGGAAAACCAGTTCCAAAATTTCATCTCCAAGATGGACTGCTATGTCATTTGAGCCATGTTTGTGTTCCTTCAAGCAAGCGTGCAAATATTATCTAGCAATATAATTACATCCGGGTGGTAGGACACTTCGGTGTGGACAAAACACTGTTAGTACTACATAATCATTTTTATTGACTAAAGCTTCAACAAGATGGTTGCCAGTACATCATATCCTGCACTACTTGTGCTATTACCAAACCCGCCATCAAGAAATAAGGGTAATACACCCCTCTACCTACTCCTAATAGGCCTTGGGAGTCCATCTCCATGGATTACATATTCGATGTTTCTTCAACCAAGCATGGGAATGACTCTGTCTTCGTGGTCGTTGTTTGATTATCTAAGATGGAAATTTTGACACCCTTCAAGAAGAGCATCACAACTGAGGCCACCACTAAGCACTTCTTTGAACATGTTTGCATTCATTTTGGGATCACGCGGACCATTATTTCAGATCAAGACAGTAGTTTCTTGATTACTCTTTGGTCCAACCCATGGTTGATGATGGACACCAAGCTAGCCAAATCGAATAACTTCCACCCACAGACTGATGGAAAAACATATGTGGTCAACATGATGATTTTCCATATCCCGAGGATGTACAATTCAAAACATCCATGCACATGGGATGAGAGCCTTCCTTATGTTCAACATAGCTACAACAGAGCCTCCATGTCTCTATTGGCCACAACCCTTTTTAGGTGTGGTTGGGGTTCCAACCATTGGCCCCCACTGACATAGCTCTACCCATTACAGTTGCATAGGAATTTTCCTCCCATGCTCATACTGAGGCAGATCAAGCAACAAATTTTTTTGATCGAATCCAACATATTCAACAATAAGTTCATGAAATTTGTATAAATCGAATGCCGAGTACAATAAGCACCACGATCAACATCGGGTACCACACATGTTTCAGATGGGATACAAGGTATGGTTGCATTTGCAAAAATAGTGAATCGCAGGACCCCATTGGAAGCTCTACCCACTCTGATACAATCCTTACGCCATCACCAAGGCTATCTATGAGAATTATTTTGAATTAATTATTCCCCCTTTCCTTGGCTTACACTTGATATTTAATGTGGAACTACTTTGCCCATATTTTCCACCTCTCTTGGACACTTCAAATGCGACCGAGCACTTGTCCCCTACAAAATTCAATCTTGATTACATTGAATATGATACAAATGATTATATCATGGACACCAAGATGAAGGGAACTCACCAACAAAACATCCAACTCTATCGGGTCGTCAAAGCAAGGAAACTTCTTCACCAAGGAAAGTGGCTCACTAGGAATATGATTCATTATAAGTTTCCCCATATGATGGAGGAACTTGATACAACGGGGAGAATTTATTCCTAATGTAGGAGGAATGATTCAGGTGGATATTGGTGGCTACCCACCTATTCCACAAATTCAAAATGGTTCCACATATTGGCAGTTTTTCTACGTTTTTTTGGGTCCCAAACTTTCGGGGCCATTTTGAGGCTCTAAATGACGTTTTTTTGGCTCGAAAATGCCTACTATGTAACTGAAGGAAGATGCTTACAAAATAAATATAATGTACACTCCTCAACTAGACCTTTCTGATGAGGTACCAGGTGCCCCAAACAAAGATCGTATGCAAAATTTGCTCCCCCAGGAAGTTGACATATCAACTAACCACATCGGGGCCCACAAACCTTTTGGCGTTTCATCTTTTGGGGTTACGGTTTTGGATGTTTAGGGTTTTCTCATTGATGCTTTATGTTAAAAGGCCTTTTTATCCTCTTTGTAATCATCTTCTTGCGAAGAAGCATAGCCATAATATCTCTCTCTTCAGAGATAAACTACCACCATTCTAGCTAGTTTGTGTGCTTTGGATTTTACAGTCTTTTATATTCCAGAGAGTCATTAATAGAATATGAGTTGTATTATATTACTTTGTTCCTTGAAATATCTCTCTATTTTTACTTGTTATATCTTTGCCTTAATTTCATTCTCAATATAATTTGGATCAGAGGCAGAGCATTCCTTAGGTGTTTTGTGGATGATTGTCAGATGACCCATAAATAAGAGGATTATTGGTTGAAGGTGACAAAAGTACTCTTGTAGACATGCCTCTTTTAGGAAAGAGGCATGGGAGTACTTAGATTGGATTATTTGACTTAAAAAACTTTGGACAAATTGTTGGAGCATTTGAGGGTAGTGGCTGTCATGGCCATCTTCCATCCTCTTTTCAAGTGTTGAGTTGTAGAACATGACTTGACGATTGGAGGAAAAGATGGTGAGTTTTCCTTGGTCCAAAATAATTGTATAGGAGAATTGAATTGTAGCATGAAAATACCATTTTGGGCATAAGGAAATACATTCTAATGAGTTTTATTGGGGATTCCTAATTTGTAATAGTCACGAGGGGATCTCAATGTACAAAAGCATGTAAAAGTTGGTCAAAGTAATGGTGCAGTAGTAGGTTTGGACATACAAGACTTGGACATTTTGGAAATCTTCTTGGTGAAGATTGGGCCCTAGTTATAGTAGGCAACCACAACAGTGACATATCAGATTGAAACCCCAATAGAAATAAGTGACAACTAGAGACATTGTTGATAGATGTGGGTTAGGAACTTGTCCAAAGGAAGAAATTAAATGAAGGATAGTTGCATGGAAAATTTGGCTTAAACAATGCATAATATTTGGGACTGTCAATTGTGGATGGATGCATGGATCTAGATAATAGAATCGAGGACAAGAGGTTCCTTAAGAATGTTTCCAAGGATGGAAATTATTTTTAGTGGGGGACGATGTAAGACCCTCATCTAGGGTGGCGTTGGACACCTCCATTGCACAATCACCTTGGTAGCCAGTGACAGATGCAGATGGACATATTGGATGGATGATTCCTTGGACGAACTAGTTGAGACACCTTCACTTGTTGGAAAGGTGTAACTTGGATAGTTGGATTCATTGGCTCATTAGAAAGTCACACTTCGAACAATTGGATTCCTTGGCTTGTTGGCAAGGTGCACCACAAACGAAGTTCGGAACCCCTTGTGCACATTCATGACACACCACATACAATGGAAACTCATAATAAGTCATATGCACTAAAGAATATTGGAAATGAACTTAGATAAAGGAAAATTATGTTGTTGAAATCAACCTCATCCCCAAAAATACACTTGGTATGACAGACGAAGAAGTGACAAGAAGGCTTGATGACTTTGGTTCCTAGATTTATGCAGATTGATGGATTTAGGTGACCCAAACTTGGGGGTTGCAATGGGTGTTTAAGGTGCCTTCGGGCACGAGTTAACATTGATCACAACTACGGGGCACACTCATTTTGGCATGTATCCATTGGGTGCACATCTTCCAAATGCCTTGGGTGCATTGTTGGGTGCACAAGAAAATTAGACATAGTCATGCGGACTTTGATGAGTCGGGCAGAATTGGGATGATTGGGCCAACCGAGATGAATGGAAAAAATATAGTTTCCTTTGAATTATTTGAGATGTATCAGATGTGAAGGAATATACGGGTGCACTTGGGAATTGTCAGATAAGACAACCGGGAAGAGAGGATGACTTGGGTGGGCTTGAGACGATCTAGGAAGACATAATGACTTGGGCAAGTGAGATGAATTGGRTGGATAGAATGATCTAGGTGGGCTTGGGATGACCTAGGTGGACCCAAAACAAGTTGAGATGATTCAACAAAATGATCGATGGACAAGTCAGTCGAAGGAGAACAAGTTGGMTCAGTGGCACTGGGGTCCACCTTGGAACAATGGGGGATTGCAAGGCAARGAAAGACTCATATAAGTAGGTGGGTTCCTCAAAGTGATAAGGATAGAAGACAATGAAGCAAGAGGTRCTAAGTCACTCATAGGAGTGAAAGGAGTTCTATGACTGTGCCAAATTCAAGGTTAGGCACAATGGAATGAATTACACTGCCTAAGTGRGATGAAGAGTGGGACAAGACCTGTAGGATATCAYCCTACAAAATCTTCAAGGTTTGGATTGTGCAAGTTATTTAGGAAATTTGGCAGAAGGATATTTGACTTGGTATATTTGTACATCTATAATTGAGTTGCAAGTTGTGGGTTGCAACTCCCCCAATGTATCATGTAATAAAATTTTAGGCACCTGCCTTAAGTGTTTCCTATTCATATGTATTGTTTATCATGGATGATTATGTTCATTGGATGTTTATGTTCTTTATGTATTGTTAATTGGATAAATATTATCAATTGGATAAGTGTGGTATTGTTGGGGTGTTTTAAGGTTGTGCTTGGATGTATGCCTAAGTGTTGATCGTTGGATGAACAAAGTGTGTTGTACTTGGTTGGGCATATAATTTGTTGTAGACTAAGATGAAGTTATGAAAAACCTTAGGTGAAGAGGTGTAATTTATTTCTAGTAGGTGCAGGTTGTCCAAGCAATCACAGTTGAGGCAAGGCAATGCTCCATGACCACATGTGTCAGAATGAATTGGGAGTCAAGTCATAGGAAAAAAATCAGGTGGACTGTAGGTCCATGAAAACATTACATGTTAGTCAGGAAAAACAACAATTTATTTTATTGGAAAATTTTATTTTTTAAAATTTAACTTATAAGTTAAGTTAAAGTTGGTTTATGACATTGTAGAGAATATAACATGTATGTGATGATAGAATGGAGATAATGATTAAATTATAGAATGGATATAGTGATTAATGTGGGATAACTCTTTTACATAAGAGTAGACATTATTAACTTCCAAATTAATACATTTCAACAATACCACACAAGGCATTGTTACATATTCCAACACTCCCCCTTAATGATGACTAGGGAGAAGGAAYRCTTATGGAGGAAGATGGAATTACAATAAATTTTAACACTTCCTACAAGAATAAGAAAGAAAATACCTTCCAAAGTGACACTTATGGAAGAACATGTCATTACATCAACACTCCCCCTTGATGACACATTCCATAACTTCCCATAAGATGYGAATAAGAACACACTTCACCTCATGGATTTGATGAAGATAACAACCGCTTCTCATTGAATCATGRAATTGTGCCCGAACCAAGTTGTACAATGAAGTATTGCAGAACACCACAACAATGTACATAAACCTCAAATGGCCAATACAAYAGGACATGTGGATAACATACAACCGTCACAACCAGAACTCAACTAATAGCTGAAAGAAATMTTGAAGAACACCACAATAGTGTACAAGAACCTCAAATGTCCAATACAAAAAAACATGTGACAATCAGATAGTTATCCCAACCAAGCTAACAGGTGCAATAATATTGCAATAGATCGAATTACAAATACAAGAACCCCATATCTATACATCGAAATATTTCCAGCAGACAGTCTTCACAACCAAAGAACTCTACTGAAGATTATATTGAAAATACAAGACCCCAATGGTTTATCCATTGGAAAATGAGCACCACAGATAATCATCATGACTTTACGATAGAAGATGCACTTCATTGCATTACATTACTACTGTAATATGGTGATATGAAATGAAATTTCATTACATTGCATTACATTCCCCTTGATTACAATTTCAAACATCCATAAAGTGACAAATAGTTTCAAACTTTGCTACTGGAAAGGATAAGATGAAGAGAGGAACTATGTAGGAAGCCATTACAACTACAATCAGATCCTCAATAAAGTGCAAGAAGAAGACACTTGCAACTACCAAGAATCAATGTTTAATGACAATATCAATATGCCGAGAAACTCAAGATAGGAACAATTTGCAAAACCAAGCTATCCCACAACTCTTCACAAAAAGACCCTGTGGAGAAAGTGAATCAAATAGAGAGCTAATGTACACACGAGATTCTAAAAGCAAAGAATATGATGATCATGATAAACCCATCAAAAAATGAATTTATTTTACATAACAAGGGTCAATAACAACATATAGATAGAGAGAAAAATATGATCAAGATATCACATGAAAAATCTAGCCATTAAGAAACTAAGCCTTAAGCATTGGATGGTTTCTTGTTGTCACCATGATAAAATGTTAAAGATACAAACTCTTGAAAATGTCAAAAATATCTTCCACATAGGTAGGTTAGTGAAAAGTAAACAGGAATAAGATACAACCTAGATCTGAGCACTCAACTATTAGATACCCTAGCTTCCTTTTTATGATATCTCCTCTTCACTCCAACAATTGAAAAGAGTTTATTTATAATTTTTTTATCATGGTTTTCCATCTTCTAGCATCGATCCACAACATATATATTTCAAAGGACATGAGAACCACTTCATGCTTGAACTAGCACTGCAATTTGCTTTCATGGATGGAATTGATGTGGTTGAAGGATTGTTTGCATGGTTGTTCTTACTCAAACACATAGGTTTCCCTTCAAACCCCAAAACATTGCTTCAACAACCATTTCTCTTGAAAATAGATTGTTCTTGAAGCCCACACACTCCCTCATGATTCTAATGTTGTGTGTGACCTTGCAAAGGATTTATTTTTGAGA